>BPLQ01005304.1:0-30537 GCA_021605075.1 Caerostris darwini | reverse complement strand
AGTCATTATGTCATTGTGAATTAACGAATATTAATAAGTACGAGAATCATGCATCAACAAATTTTTGACTTAAAATCACACGACATTGGATTCAAGTATGATACAAACTTAAATAAGAAAAATACGTTTAAAAATTTGTTTGAATCTAATCTTAAATTATGGGCAATTACCAATCTCGTTTAAGTAAGTATTTCTTAAGATCATGATACACGAACAGTCATTATGTCATTGTGAACTAACGAATATTAATAAGTACGAGAATCATGCATCAATAAATTTTTGACTTAAAATCATTAATGACAATGATTCAAGTATGATACAGACATTTAAATAAGTGGAAAATATCGTTTAAAATTTGTTTGAATCTCAATCTTAAATTATGGCAATTATCAAATCTCGTTTAAGTAGCATTTAAGATCATGATACACGTACAGTCATCATGTCATTGTGAATTAACAAATATTAATAAGGGTACGAGAATCATGCATCAACAAAATTTTGACTTAAAATCATTAATGACAATGATTCAAGTATGATACAAACATTTAAATAAGCGGAAAATACGTTTAAAAAAATTTGTTTGAATTGAATCTTAAATTATGGCAATTACCAAATCTCGTTTAAGTAGCATTTAAGATCATGATACACGAACAGTCATTATGTCATTGTGAATAACGAATATTAATAAGTACGAGAATCATGCATCAACAAATTTTTGACTTAAAATCATTAATGACAATGATTCAAGTATGATACAAACATTTAAATAGCGGAAAATACGTTTAAAAATTTGTTTGACTAATCTTAAATTATGGCAATTACCAAATCTCGTTTAAGTAGCATTTAAGATCATGATACACGAACAGTCATTATGTCATTGTGAATTAACGAATATTAATAAAGTACGAGAATCATGCATCAACAAATTTTTGACTTAAAATCATTAATGACAATGATTCAAGTATGATACAAACATTTAAATAGCGGAAAATACGTTTAAAAATTTGTTTGAATTCAATCTTAAATTATGGCAAAATTACCAAATCTCGTTTAAGTAGCATTTAAGATCATGATACACGAACAGTCATTATGTCATTGTGAATTAACGAATATTAATAAGTACGAGAATCATGCATCAACAAATTTTTGACTTAAAATCATTAATGACAATGATTCAAGTATGATACAAACATTTAAATAGCGGAAAATACGTTTAAAAATTTGTTTGAATTCAATCTTGCAAATTATGGCAATTACCAAATCTCGTTTAAGTAGCATTTAAGATCATGATACACGAACAGTCATTATGTCATTGTGAATTAACGAATATTAATAAGTACGAGAATCATGCATCAACAAATTTTTGACTTAAAATCATTAATGACAATGATTCAAGTATGATACAAACATTTAAATAGCGGAAAAATACGTTTAAAAATTTGTTTGAATTCAATCTTAAATTATGACAATTACCAAATCTCGTTTAAGTAGCATTTAAGATCATGATACACGAACAGTCATTATGTCATTGTGAATTAACGAATATTAATAAGTACGAGAATCATGCATCAACATATTTTTGACTTAAAATCATTAATGACAATGATTCAAGTATGATACAAACATTTAAATAGCGGAAAAATACGTTTAAAAATTTGTTTGAATTCAATCTTAAATTATGGCAATTACCAAATCTCGTTTAAGTAGCATTTAAGATCATGATACACGAACAGTCATTATGTCATTGTGAATTAACGAATATTAATAAGTACGAGAATCATGCATCAACAAATTTTTGACTTAAAATCATTAATGACAATGATTCAAGTATGATACAGACATTTAAATAGCGGAAAAATACGTTTAAAAATTTGTTTGAATTCAATCTTAAATTATGGCAATTATCAAATCTCGTTTAAGTAGCATTTAAGATCATGATACACGTACAGTCATCATGTCATTGTGAATTAACAAATATTAATAAGTACGAGAATCATGCATCAACAAATTTTTGACTTAAAATCATTAATGACAATGATTCAAGTATGATACAAACATTTAAATAGCGGAAAAATACGTTTAAAAATTTGTTTGAATTCAATCTTAAATTATGGCAATTACCAAATCTCGTTTAAGTAGCATTTAAGATCATGATACACGAACAGTCATTATGTCATTGTGAATTAACGAATATTAATAAGTACGAGAATCATGCATCAACAAATTTTTGACTTAAAATCATTAATGACAATGATTCAAGTATGATACAAACATTTAAATAGCGGAAAATACGTTTAAAAATTTGTTTGAATTCAATCTTAAATTATGGCAATTACCAAATCTCGTTTAAGTAGCATTTAAGATCATGATACACGAACAGTCATTATGTCATTGTGAATTAACGAATATTAATAAGTACGAGAATCATGCATCAACAAATTTTTGACTTAAAATCATTAATGACAATGATTCAAGTATGATACAAACATTTAAATAGCGGAAAAATACGTTTAAAAATTTGTTTGAATTCAATCTTAAATTATGGCAATTACCAAATCTCGTTTAAGTAGCATTTAAGATCATGATACACGAACAGTCATTATGTCATTGTGAATTAACGAATATTAATAAGTACGAGAATCATGCATCAACAAATTTTTGACTTAAAATCATTAATGACAATGATTCAAGTATGATACAAACATTTAAATAGCGGAAAAATACGTTTAAAAATTTGTTTGAATTCAATCTTAAATTATGGCAATTACCAAATCTCGTTTAAGTAGCATTTAAGATCATGATACACGAACAGTCATTATGTCATTGTGAATTAACGAATATTAATAAGTACGAGAATCATGCATCAACAAATTTTTGACTTAAAATCATTAATGACAATGATTCAAGTATGATACAAACATTTAAATAGCGGAAAAATACGTTTAAAAATTTGTTTGAATTCAATCTTAAATTATGGCAATTACCAAATCTCGTTTAAGTAGCATTTAAGATCATGATACACGAACAGTCATTATGTCATTGTGAATTAACGAATATTAATAAGTACGAGTATCATGCATCAACAAATTTTTGACTTAAAATCATTAATGACAATGATTCAAGTATGGTACAAACATTTAAATAGCGGAAAAATACGTTTAAAAATTTGTTTGAATTCAATCTTAAATTATGGCAATTATCAAATCTCGTTTAAGTAGCATTTAAGATCATGATACACGAACAGTCATTATGTCATTGTGAATTAACGAATATTAATAAGTACGAGTATCATGCATCAACAAATTTTTGACTTAAAATCATTAATGACAATGATTCAAGTATGATACAAACATTTAAATAGCGGAAAAATACGTTTAAAAATTTGTTTGAATTCAATCTTAAATTATGGCAATTATCAAATCTCGTTTAAGTAGCATTTAAGATCATGATACATGTACAGTCATCATGTCATTGTGAAGTAACAAATATTAATAAGCACGAGAATGATGCTTCAACAAATTTTTAATTGAGTTAAATTCATGGCGATAATGACTCAAATGTGATACAGACATTTAAATAGGGGGTGGAATTCTCCGTAAGGCGCTGCCCTCCTTCTTCAGCGTCACGGAGCCCAGTCAGACTTCTACCCACGGATGCTCCATCTCAACAGAACTGCACCCACTTCCCTTCTTCCAAGAGAACACACGGGTTCATGGACTTGGTCTAGATGTTACTGTCGACCAAGTGGGATGAGAAACAATATAATAAGTACGGGATTAATAACTTAAAAATTCATGATTGAATTCAATTCTGAATGATGACAGTGATTAAATCGTGTTAGAGCAGGGATGGGCAAACGTTTTCGGTCGCGGGCCAAGATAAATTTTTCTAAAATCTTAAAAATAATATACAAGTATTAGAATTTAAATATGTTAATGAGAGGAATGATTTCATTCTTAAAAGTTCCTTATATTGAGTTTCGAAGTGAGATGTACTGATTCTAAGGAACTAGGCTAAATACTCATCTGTCAGTATACTTCTGAAATAATTCTTTCTAATGTTCATAGTTGAAAACACTTGTTCACATATAGAAGATGAAGCTAACATAGCGGTGATTTTTTGGGCGTGAGATATTAAATTTGGGAAACTTTATTTAGACAATGATTTGAAAATTTCTAACTTTGGCATATTTAGAAACAACTGTTTGAGATGATTGTTGGATTGCAACTCAATTCATTCAACCTGCAAATCTGACCTCACTGCTTCACAATTTAGGTTGAAAGGCACGGTAAAAATATCCAAATAGAGAAAGTGAAGAATCATCAGTCGTTTGAAAGAAAAAGGAAGACAAAATAATATTTAATCAAAGTAGAAAAGGAGATGGATATATAATATATAAATATATATTTCTTTAAATTTGCCTCGAACCGGCAAATTAAAATTCTGTCCACGGGCCGGATAGAACCTTCCGGTGGGCCGGAGTTGGCCCGCGGGCCGTACTTTGTCCATCCCTGTGTTAGAGCATGAATTCGCAATTAATGTTGGGTAGTTGTTTCTATTCTGTTTTATTCATGCATTTTTTTTTTACATGAGTTCGACATGATATGCTAAAAGCATATGCACACATATATATATAGCCAACGGCCGTACCATGCTGAATATACCGGTTCTCGTTAGATCACCGAAGTCAAGCATCATTGGGCGCGGTCAGTACTTGGGTGGGTGACCACCTGGGAACACCGTGTGCCGTTGGCAAATTTGGAACCTGAACGGCCGAGTGTCTAGTGCTCTGGCGCTCGATGCCACAGGTTTCGGGTTCGAATCCCGGCGGTGCCATGGATGTTTGTAGTGGTTCGGAATCCACTTTAAGCCGTAGGTCCCGGTCTCATATGACTGTAAGAGCGTCACGGAGCCAAAGTCAGACTTCTACCTACGGGTGCTCCATCACAACAGAAGCTGCTTCCTTCCCCTTCAATCATGAGTACGTATGGGCTCGTGGGCTCGGCCAGCCAAGTGGGATAAGAAACAACATATATATATATATGCTAAAAGCATATGATTGCTTGTGACTTCTGGCATGGATGTATAAAACTCATGAAATTTGCGTTGTTTTTGTGGCTGGTTGCAGTAACACGATTAGATCACAATTAAGTTGGAACCAAAAGTGGTTTTTGTAAGTTTTAACTTTATATATGCGCAATAAATTGATTTTGTTAAATAAATGTACGAAGTGCTTATTCCATACTACAGAACTCAGCACATTTTCTGATAATTAAGACACACGCGCATTTATCAGATCTTTGTGAACTAACTGATGATAATAAGTACAAGAATGGTATTAAAAAAAATTGTTAATTGAATTAACTGTTAATTGAGACAATTATTCAAGCATGTAACAATGATTTAATTTGGGAGATAAAGTTAAAAAAACTAATTAATATGCTAAGATAATTAAGATGTAGTTAAAAAAACTTAACTGATAAACTTAAATTAAGAGCGGTGACAATGGTCGTATTACGTTTGCACAAAATTTGCGCTCACAATACAAGCGCAAACCTCAGTTCAATATCTTCAATTATATATAATTCCCGTGTCACGATGTTTGTTCCGGATGAACTCTGAAATAACAATCCGATTTTAACTTTTTTTTTCTTAGATGTGTGTTTTGTTCCAAATTGAGAGATAGAATAGTTTTTATATAGATTGTTTTTTATTTAAATGCAAAATCGACGATTTTCATATTTCGTCATTTGGCGCAACTAAAATGAGCGATTCCTCATCCGATGGACGTAATTTTGAAAGTACATTCAAAATACAAGGTCAGGTGTACCATAAGATCGAGTCGTTGATGCCAATACCTAATGAAGAGCCAAAATTATTTTATTTGGCAGTTCTGAAGAACGTGTGACAACTCGGATGTCAGTATAATTTTATCGAACAAGCAAGTACAAAGAGCTATTGTAGAATTGTTGGAAAATCTTTTAGAAAATCATAACCAACTTATTAAAATATTTAATGAATATATTTATTTTGACGAAAGACAGTTTAACAAGAAATATTGTTCATCGCTTAGTTCTTAGATAAACGAAAATAATGATTATTTAAAATTAAATTTGGTAAAATAATTATAAAACGGTGTTAAAAATCAACATTATCTACCTCATTCATTAAATTAATAAAAATTAAACATTTTTTATTCGTTGAAGCCTAATTTGAACTTGTCCTCATTCTTTACCAATCACTTCCTTAACAATACCAATTATAGTATCTAATAATTGAACGAAATACAAGAAAGCCACAGCAACGCGTGGCCGGGTCTGCTAGTGAACTAATAAAAAGACCCTCCAGATCTGATCTGTTCAAAGGGATGAACAGTTTCCAGAGCAAGTAGGTCTTTTGCAAAATTAGGATAATTATTGTCACCAATTAAAGGAAAACTAAGAAATAACTGGTCATCCCTTTGAACAGATCGAATTCACATCCGGTAAGGGCTAGTGGTCATCAAATAAGTTGGATAATTTTTACCCTCATTGTAGTATATGAAACTGAATATGCAAAACATAACAATATATTAAATATATCATCAAATTCAAACCATCTAGTTTTTATGAATTTACAAATAATCATAGCTCCTGTTTACAATAAAAAAACAGTTTAAAGTGTTTTTACTTTCATTTTATGTTTATTCAACTAGAACATTCGACTTGCCCACAAAAACAAAGCAGATGGTCAAATGCAGTAAACAATGAACTTTTTCCTGTACAAGATTTTCAGAGGAAACATAGCTGATATTGATGTCTGTAACAGAGCGCGTGTTTATTATTATTGTTTCTTTCCATTTCACGATATTACACCTGCAGGAAAATGAACAGCTTATATGCTTTTAATTTCCTGATCCTGTCAGTCTTTTTCCTATTGTTTTTTTTTATTCTAGTAACTGGCAGTTTTGGCTTGCAATAAAGAGTCTGAACCCTTTAAAGCTCATTTTAAATTAGAGTAGAAGGAAAATTAATTTTACAACAAATCGTTACTCATCCTGACATATAAGCATTTTTTTTCTTCTTTTTTTTTAAGAAGTGAATGGCATAACATTCACTGAACTCACAAAAGGAAAATGTTTCATAAATGAAAAAATTTGTCCACAAAGAAGTTTTACTTTCATATTTATATCTTTTTTTTTTTTTTTTTTTTTTTTACATTATTTCATTTACATTTTTACATTGCATTTTTTTACAATACTTTATTTACATTACTTTATTTATATTTTTTTATTTATATTATTTTATTTACATTATTACATCATATTTTGCATTTTGTACAATATTTTATTTACATTACTTTATTTATATTTTTTATTTATATAATTTTATATACATTTTACATTATTCTATTACATTATTTTTATTTATATCACTTTATTTATCATTTTTTTTATTTACCTTATTTTATTTACATTTTTTAGAATATTCTATCACATTATTATTTTTTGTATATATTATATTTTTTAATCATAATTATATCTCATAAAAATGGTAATGAAACTGTTGCTTGGCAAATAAATGTCTATAAATAAAATTTAACATTTTTTTTCAGAAAATAAATAAGCGTTTTCAATAAAATTAAGGGCAATATTTTCATCATATTTATAGTAGATTCTGGGAGAAAATAACTTTGAAATAATAATTTTGATAATTTTTAATAATTTTTTTAATAAATCATTTGGTTAATTAAGCTAGAAAATATTTCTCTTTTCTATCATTGTAAAATAACTTTTTTCATAGTAAAAATTTCATTATCAAACGCGATTTTACAATTACTTTTGTAATATTTAAAACAAGAGTAATTTTTAATTGTTTTGAGGATAGTATAATAAATATAAGGATTAAAAATTAAATTATAAAATTATTTTTTTTCTATATTTTAAATCTTTGAATTAAAATAGATCCAAACAATACAAAATGTCTTAATATTAATGGAAAACATTTACAAATTGCATACAAAAATATTAAGATCTTATGACAAAATTTTAAATATGTATAGAAATAATGATATTCCTAGTAAAAATTTCATTATCAAACACGTTTTTGTAGTTACTTTTGTAATACTTAAGGAGAATGTAATCTTTGTTTCTTTTGAGGATAGTATAATAAATAAAAGAATTAAAAATTAAATTATAATTTTTTTTTCTATATTTTAAATCTTTGAATTAAAATAGATCCAAACAATATAAAATACCTTAGCAGAAATGAGAAAAATTTACACATTTCAAAGAAAAATATTAGGATCTTACGACAAAATTTTTAGAATATATAGAAATAAATGCCAAATGCCTGTTAAACGTACAATGACACTAATGTGTTAGTATATATTCATACGTATCTGGATGTAGGTTTCTATTCGAATTTCTCATTCGTTTTTCTTCTCAGATTTATATTTTCTCTATTCCATTAAAGTACTCTGCTTTTGCATATGTTAAAAATCAAGGAATTATCAATAAAAGAGAAAAATAAAATATCAGAAAATTGCTTTTATTATTATTTATATAAAAATTTCTTTTTCATTAGCGCGACAGCCCGATGGTGGGCCAAGGCCGTCTGCCTTCTATCAGATTTCGAGGCAGAAGATGATTTCTTTTACCGGGGTAGGGTTGTTAGCCCTATGCCCAACGCTCTACACTCATATTAGACCGTGATCAAGGTTTATAGTGAATTCTGAACCACTACAAACATCCATGACATCAACAGGACTCGAACCCAAAACCTGTGGCACCGAGTTCCAGAGCAATTATATAAAAATTAGTAACGAAAGATATATTTTCACTTAATTATAAAACTAAACTGATTTATAAATTTAAAAATAAAAAGTCTATTTATTATATTAATTAAAGTATAAAATTAAAAAAAAATCATTTGGAATAAATTTGTGTACATAAATTTTGCTAAACCACAAAATAATTCTGATTTGCATGATCCTTTTTTTTCAGTATCAACACGAAATATATTCTGAAGTATTTAGTACTTCAATTTTTTTTTAACAAGACATCAAAAAATTTAATTTATTGTGGACCGTTTTTAAAAATAAATTAGAGGTATTCGATTTCACCATATAGTATAAACAAATATTAAGTTATATAATATATGTTTACAGTAAACATATTTAAAGTAAAATAAACATATTTTATACAAGATATATGTTGCATGTGTATACTGCAAGGAAAAACAGTTATGGTAAAATATTGTTCCATATCTATGCTATCAGGCAATCTATGCTATCTAGTAAGTTTTTCATCAATCTATGCTATTATGCAATCAATCTATGGTGTTGTGCAATCTATACTATCTTGTAATTTATTTATCTATTCTATCATGCAATCAATCTATGCTATTTAGTAATTTGTTCATCCATATCTATAGATGAGCTATCTATCTTCTCAAAACTTGCTGTGTGTATGTGTGATTCTTTTTATTTTTGTTGGTTTCACTTAATACCAAAAAATCAGCGATAACACCATCAGCTGTGGGTGATGTGGAGGGACATTGACTTCTGGAAAGACTTTTAACTGTAGCTGCTCCGGATCTATTGCTTCCTCCTAATCTATTGTTCTATTGTTTCCGGAAAGACTTTTAGGGGTAGCTGCATCAAATCTAGGCGCCGCAGAACGGAAATGAGTCAATGTCGTTTTAAAACATTTACACACGTTGTCGCAATCGTCGTCGGTCTCTTCCTTTTCGAAACAAAGGCTGAAACGAATGCCACCAGAGGATTTGAAAATCTTAGCTGCAAAAACCGCCAAAAAAATTATGGGAAAATAAAAAGAATGGCTGATAATTGATTGATTAATGATTAAATAACTAAATTTTGGCAAAAGTTTTTATTTTATTTTCAATCGGAAAATTGGGACAGGAGTTCATTACAGCCTAACAGTTTATTACACATATACGTATGAGAAATGCTGGATTTTATTACAAATCATTGTAAATAAATCTAAAGATTTTTTAAAATCCATGTGCATCTCTTTTTGAACACAAACCAAGAATTCCTCCCAAATTGGTTGGGCGGCCTGATGGCCAATTTGGCCACTTTAGGCCTGACGGCCTAGCCAATAGCTAGAGCTCTGGAATTTGGTACCACAAATAGAACAAGTAATATATAAAAAATTTTTAAAGTCAATTCCTACTTTTTTTTTACAATATTGCAGAAAAGTTCTTTACAAATAAAGTTGAAATTTTCCTCTCGCATCTGGCGCCATCTATTATTAGATACATGCAACTTAAATAAAAAAAATTTAAATTAATTAATAATTTAATTACTGAATTAATATTTGAAAAACATTAACTCAGTAATTTTGTATTAATATTAAGTTAATATTATTTTTGTATTAATATTCAAATACATTTTTTTGAACTGGTAGGGGGTGCCCTACCAGTTCAAAAAAATGTATTTGAACTTGAGTGGAGGAATAAAAAGTATTTTATGAACGATTGAAAATTTGAACAAGATATATATAGGGAGAGTGTGAGCTAATAGAAAGAATTGAAAAAGGGTAAAAATACACAGGTAAAATTCGTGGAGGTGAGATGGATGTTTGTTAGTGGTTTGGAATCTACGTTAAACTGTAGGTTCCGGTCTATATATAATTATTTATAAAAAAATAAATAAAAAATGAAAATGAAACTTAAGGATTTAAATTTGATTCGCAAGTGCAGTTCACTCCAAGGACGGGGATTTTCAGAGTTCACGAGTCTACGACGAATATAAACACGAGGACAGTCGCAAACCTTAATTATCACACGGCGTGATACATGAAACCACAAGGGACTTACTTTGAAAACAGGCGGAAACATTTTGGAAACAGGCGGCCTATTCTGTCACTTTAGAGAAAAACAGCGCTCTTTGTCGACTCGTCACTTTAGGTCCCGGTCTAATTAGCCTAAAGTGTGCAAAAGAAAAACAACCGCGTAATATAAAAAAAAAAAAAAAATTTAAAGTCAATTCCTACTTTTTTTTCACTATATTGCAGAAAGTCCTTTATAAATAATCTTATCTGGTGCCGTCTATTGGTAGATATATGCAACGCAAATCTAAAAAAAAAAACTAAAATTAATTAATTAAATTTAATTACTGAATTAATATTTGAAATAACTGTATTAACATCCAGTGTCATCCAATACAAGTGGCAAATGGCAAATTTGAACAAGATATATATATAGGGAGGGTGCGAGCTAATAGAAGGAATTGAAAAAAAAGACCGTAGAGCGACAAACTCAAATGGTTAGTAGGCATCTATTGAAGACCAGTGGAGTAGATACTAGATGAGTCTATCGGAAATAAATCTGATTTGTTTAGTGTCATATTTCGAAAAATACTGAAAGCCTTCTTTGAGTATAATTAGAAAGCTGATAAGCATGCATCTGATTACAATATTTTGTGCTTAAAATAATAAATATTATTTCTCCTTTTTACCTCTACAGTCAAATATCCAAGCCACAATCTTCTCCTTATTAGCCATTGTCTTGAGATTTAGAGGAAAACATTATTATTCAAAGTGATAATGTTGTCGTTTTTAGCGATTTCAAAATACATTTTATTTTAAATATGCATATTACATTCATTTATTTTACAGCATAGATTTTTAGATTCAAAATGTAAATTATTTCAAATTGTAAGCATTGAAGATCAAATTATCAGTACTTTATTATCTTATACCGTGATAAAAGTGAAAATACAATGCGTCTCATTTTCATATCGACTCGCATGCAAAACTAAAATAAAAAACAACTACAAGTTAAAAGGACATTATCTATCCGCATAAATAAACATGATCAATTGTAATCAGGAATTATTTATTGTGTTTAAAAAATTGTATGGCACAAATACGGAAAATCATTAAAATATAACTTTGACCTTTTAAATTATATTTTTTTTTTTCAATTCCTACTATTAGTTCATTCTCTCCCTATATATATCTTGTTCAAAATTTCAATCGTTCATAAAATACTTTTTATTCATCCACTCAAGTTCAAATACATTTTTCTACAACTTGTAGTGGATGACACTTGATGTTAAGACAGTTTTTTCAAATATTAATTCATTAATTAAATTTAATTAATTAATTTTAGTTTTTTTTAGATTTAAGTTGCATGTATCTAATAATAGATGGCGCCAGATGTAAGAAGAAAATTTCAACTTTATTTGTAAAGAACGTTTCTGCAATATAGGGGAAAAAAAGCAGGAATTGACTTAAAAAATTTTTTTTTTATATTACACGTTAATTAATTAAAATGATCTGGAGCAAAAATAAAACGGGAGAAAACATGTATTCAAATTTTTTTCATTTAGTAGTTTTATACCTCGATTTAATAGAAATCGCTTCAAATATTCTTTTTGAATATGAGATTATCTTTTAAGGGGACGAGGACAGTTGGTGCATTGCACGTTGAGTTTTGAAAATTAAAGTGTTAATTAAGTTCGAAACTCGATATATGAAGCCAAACCAAAAGCTCTAATGTCTATGGCCACACTAAATCTGTAGGCCAAAAGCCATTCCGTTGAGCTTGAGGAGAGTTAAGCGAATCTCCAGATGTTAGGGATAATATAACAGGTGGGATGAAAGGTTCATAGGCTGACACATAGATGGCGCTACTAGTATTAAATCCATATGAATTTTAGTTAGTCCTAACCTTCAAAAGACACGTGTATAAATTTGACAGCTGTTGCACTATTAGTATGGGAGTTATAGCATTTTTAGTGAAGCAACTTTTGTTAGTTTGAAAAAATAGATAAAAAGGGATTTCGTGTGTTAAGAAAGCATTGCTTTTAGACGAAAAAAAATACTATTGAATCCGAGACTGGGCTTGATAAACATTATTCGGACTTTGAACCAGGATAATCAATCGTAGAGAAGTGGTTTGCTAAATTTAAACGAGGCAAAATAAGCAACGAGGACGTTGCACGCAGTGGACGCCCCAAAGAGGCTATTACCGACGAAAACATCAAAAAAGTCCACAAAATAATTTCTGATAACCGTAAAGTGAAGTTGATTGAGATAGCTGAGACCCTAAAGATATCAAAGGAACGTGTTGGACATATCGTGAATGAATATTTGGATATGCGAAAGCTCTGTTCAAAGTGGGTGCCGCGCGAGCTCACAATTGACGAAAAACAACAACGAATTGATGATTCTAAGCAGTGTTTGGAGCTGTTCAATCGTAATAAACCCGAATTTTTGCGTCGATATGTGACAATGGATGAAAGATGGCTCCAACATTTCACACCGGGGTCCAATCGACAGTCAGCCGAGTGGACTGCACGTGATGAACACTAAAAAGGCTATAACTCACATACTAATATTGCAACAGCTGTCAAATTTTTACAAGTGTCTTTTGTAGGTTAGGGTTAACTAAAAATCATATGGATTTAATACTAATAGCGCCATCTATGTGTCCGCCTACGAACGTTTCAGCCCACCTATTATATCATAATATAATGGGCCATTCCTCTCAAATGTTGTCACAATGTTTGGATATAAAGCATCAGGTCTCCTGTGACCACTCTAGATAAAGCTGAACCTAATTACTATCTACTTTATACCTACTGCCCGATTCGTGGCTCAGTGGCAGTCCACGTCCTGGTGAGCATTAGGCGAAAGTACAATCCTTTTCGGCTTTGTTGTAGACACTGTTTCAAGGGATATTCAGCATCTTTCCTCGTTAATCAGACAACCTGGTGGGAGTTTTCTGGGTTTTCTCTCATACGATACTCAAGTGAGTGTAGTTCCCGTAAAAGTCCTCCTGAAAGGCACTGCCCTCTGTTTTTCAGCGCCACGGAGACAAGTCAGACTTCTACCTACGGGTGCTTCATCACAAAATAAACTCCCCCTTTCCCTCCTTCCGTGTAACCACACGGGTTCTTAGACTTGGTTTAGATGTTGCTGCCTACCAAGTGAGATAAGAAAAAAAATTATATAAATGTCAACTTTTGCTGAGATGTTTAGGGTTAAAATGATTTCGGGATAAAAATTGTCCGACATTGTCAAACAATTCTAAAGGAATTCTCCCTCTGTATTAAATAAAAAGAAAAAAATATATGCATATCATCTGGAAAATTTGTTGTTCCAAGATTTTAAAGCTTTTGTATATAACATAGTTTTGTTCTGGCTTCAGTAAATATAAAAACATTTTTTTCCCCTTTGATTACCAATATTGCTAAAAATATAAATAAAGATTGAAAAATTAGATATCGGAAAATATTCGAAGATTAAAATGGTTAATATCGTGAATAATCTCACTGCACTTCTGCTTCAAGATATATTCTCACTTTTGGAAGGCTATTTTACGAATCAATCTCACCTGAATGCTCTTAATTATATGTGATAAGACCATCCATATTTTAAATCGTACCAGACTGTAGCTGCTCGTACTAGGTTTAATGCTAAATCATGGTATAAGTGTGGAAGTTATGGCCTGTTGAGAAACGAATATTAGAATAAATTACAAAATGTGATAACACCATAAGTTAAAAAAGCACCTCATCTGTATGACACTAATGGACCATTCGCAAAGCCCTCATCTACCTGACACTAATTCTCTATGATAGACCTCATTCTGTCATCTCTCTCGTCTGCATGACTAACTCTCACTAATGGACCTCATCTGCATGACACTAATCCATACGATACTGATAAGCATTTGAGTGCTAGCATATTAATGATAGAATTGTTGCTTCTACTGTTTGGCGGCATCTTGCTGTATTTTTGATGATGTGTAGTATTATCGTCTTCTGCTGTGCCAGAAGGCATCTTGCCCCATGTATAATTTGCCACTGTTTGACGGCATCTTCCTACATATGTGGTATTATCTGTTGCTATTGTTTGTAGGAATATGCTCTGCAAAGGATTGCTCGCGCGCTTTCATTTTTAAGAATCATCTTTATCCAGAATTATCGGTTACAATAGAAGCATGAGTACAAACAAGTAATACGATCCTGACACATTATACTAATTTTTGATCATTTTACAATACATATAGTGTACGCTGACATGAAGTGCAATTATTAACATTATGCTATCTTCTTTCAAGGATACCAGCTTCAATAATCTTCCGATTTAAGAAAACTCACCTCGAAACCCGGTCTATGAAAATGAGCATGGTAATCAATAGTATGCCATGCCCAATACATTCAATGGAGAAGGGTATATCCTCCCCCCCACATTGAATTCAATAGAGAAGGTTGGAAATTCCTTATAAATTGTTGTAGACCAAGGATCAAAGTCTATTTACCAAAATAGTGATTCCTTTGTAAAGTAAAGTAATCAACAGGTTTCTCGGTTTATAGGCAGATGCGTAGAAGCGATCCAGCGTTTATTTTTCTACTGTCATTTTGTGCACACTTTAGGCTAATTAGACCGGGACCTACAGTTTAATGTGAATTCCGAACCGAACCACTCACAAACATCCATGCCATCGCCAGTGTTCGAACCTGAAGCCTGTAGTACCGAAGGTCAGAGCGCTAGCCAATTGATCATCAGGCCACAACCAGCGTTGGAGGGGAAAAACAGTCAATTTTCCTTTTTTACCATACATATAACCATACATTTTAACATTAACTATTTTTTACTATTGGCATATATTAACGTTTATTTTCATTCGACAGTTAATTCCATCGGATATAAAAATGGGTTTTTTTTTTTTTTTTAATCTGTAAAGAATTTATTTTCCATAAATTTTAAAATTAAATTTTGTTGTTGTTACTTATCCCACTTGGTAGATATCTAACCTAGACCAAGCCCACGAGCCTGTATGGACTCATGGTTGAAGGTGAAGGAAACAGCTTCTGCTATGATGGAGCACCCGTAGGTGGGTGTATGACTTTTGCACCGTGACTCTCTACAGTCATATGGGACCGGGACCTAAACCTTTAAGTGGATTCCGAACCACTCACAAACATCCATGCCATCGCAACGATTCGAACCTATGGTAACAAAGGCCAGAGAGCTATCCAATTGGCCATCAGGCCACAACCAGCGTTGGAGCGGAAAAAACAGTCCATTTTCATTTTCCCTCATACATATAATCATACAGTTTAACATTAACTACTTCTTACTATTGGCATATATTAAGGTTTATTTTCTCTCAGCAATTAATTCCATCTGAAATAAAAATACTTTTTTTAAATCTGTAAAGAATTTATTTTCCATAAATTTTAAAATTAAATTTTGTTAGCATCGGATATGATCTCCAATTCAATTAGTTTTAGGCAAGGAAGGCTGAGGGATGAAGGGACATGGAGACCTTGATTTTAAAGGGACGTAATGACAAAATCGTTGGTACAGATCCCCATATAAAGAAGTCAGAAGAAATAATGATGAATGGACAACCACTTAGATGTAAGGAGTAGGGACGGAAGAGATATAAAGTATGCAATCGCAACTTGGATCTTCCTTTTGCGCTCAAATGTTTTCTTCTTATTCTTTTTTACAATTGAGTTATGCCAACGGCCGTACCATGCTGAATATACCGGTTCTCGTTAGATCACCGAAGTTAAGCATCATTGGGCGCGGTCAGTACTTGGGTGGGTGACCACCTGGGAACACCGCGTGCCGTTGGCAAATTTGGGACCTGAATGGCCGAGTGTCTAGCGCTCTGGCGCTCGGTGCCACAGGTTTCGGGTTCGAATCCCGGCGGTGCCATGGATGTTTGTAGTGGTTCGGAATCCACTTTAAGCCGTAGGTCCCGGTCTTCTATGACTGTAAGAGCGTCACGGAGCAAAAGTCAGGCTTCTACCTACGGGTGCTCCCTCACAACAGAAGTTGCTTCCTTCCCCTTCAATCATGAGCACGTATGGGCTCGTGGGCTTGGCCAGCCAAGTGGGATAAGAAACAACAAACAACACAATTGAGTTATTGTCATTCGTAATCAGGAAAATCATTTTCTGTTGTTCATCTTGGTAAGATCCGATAAAGTGTCTATGACGATTTGCAAAAGTTTAAAATTCCGAACAAGTTTATCACACTATAAAACCTCATCACAATCGATTATTTCTTATCATTTCGGGAACAGAGCTATTCAATACGGAATAATACAGCAATTTAATATCTGAAATTTAAACATGAATAAAAAAAATAAAAAAATAAAAACCAGAATAATTTAAAATACTAAGTTTTAAGTACACGAACTCGAATAAATAAAAAAAATAAATCTATTTCAGCAGGTCAAGATTTATCATAATTGTTTAAGAAAAATCAGATTCTTTTACTTAAAAGAAATTGAAAGTTATTTTCATTTCACTTAAACCATTTAGATTTAAAAGTAAAATTTATTAGAAACATGCGGACAAACTTCTTTATTGTTACTACATAGGCTTCAAAATTTTCACACTTTTAAAGGAAGTAACATAATAAATAAACTAATAAAATATAAATTAAATTATAACATCTAAAGGAACAAGAATTGCTAAGGTACCCATAATGGAAAAAGTCACTGGAAAATTAGTGGACATTCAGGATTTGAATGGACAGTAATTAATGGGAAAGCATTTATTTAACCTAGTTATGACGCACTAGATGAATAATACTCATGACACCAACTCTAAATTTCCACCAACACACGAGATGCGTGTATGACACCGGTAAAGGATTGATGGATATAGAACATACATGAAGTTTCCTTGATTATAGAGCAACAGACGAGTTTTGTTTCAGACTCCGCAGGCAAAACATACAATCAGGAGAGCATCGACTTTTAGGCAACTGATGCTGAAAATAGTTTACAGAAATCGTATCCCGAGAATCCTGTCCATCGTTTCCTAAAATACATGGAATATCTTTCCATGTATATTTTAGCATAATAGAAAGGCATCCCATCAACTACATTTGGTTTAAAAGGCCAAAACTTGGGCGTATCCCCCACAGGTAGAACCTGTTGTTGTTTCTTATCCCACTTGGCTGGCCAAGCCCACGAGCCCATACGTGCTCATGATTGAAGGGGAAGGAAGCAACTTCTGTTGTGAGGGAGCACCCCGTAGGTAGAAGCCTGACTTTTGCTCCGTGACGCTCTTACGGTCATAGGAGACCGGGACCTACGGCAAAGTGGATTCGAACCACTACAAACATCCATGGCACCGCCGGATTCGAACCCGAAACCTGTGGCACCGAGCGCCAGAGCGCTAGACACTCGGCCATTCAGGTCCCAAATTTGCCAACTGCACGCGGTGTTGCCAGGTGGTCACCCACCCAAGTACTGACCGCGCCCAATGATGCTTGACTTCGGTGATCTAACGAGAACCGGTATATTCAGCATGGTACGGCCGTTGGCTGTGACAAACAGGTAGAACCTAGTTCAAATAATACCAAAAACTTCAAAGTGGTTCGGGATAGTAAAAAAGAAATTTCAAGGAAATTCCAAAAAATTTCTTTTTCTCTCACTTATGAAGAATGCCGTCTATTGACCAACTATTTTTCCTATACAATTCGCATTCCTTTAGATGTTATGAACCACCTCTTGAAATGTTTAACTATATTTTTGGGACACTATATAGATGTATGTAGATATTAGTTTTGAGATTGAAACTCGTTTTATATTCATCCAACTCTCAAATATTCCTCCCACAAAATTACTATTTTAATATAAATTAACATAAGTATAAATATTTTATGTGTTCATTTATATTTAAAAAAAATGTTAAATATTTCCAACCAATATTCAAATAAAATAGTTCAAGTATAAACTCCGTATATTCAAGAGAATGTTATTTTACAATTTCGCATATTTACTGAAATTGTTTCGGCTTCATTTTCGGGTTTTTTTTTTTTTTCTCTTCACTATATGAAAAACGAGATTTCGACCTTCCCATTCCACATATTGTTAGACAAAAGAAAAAAGTTGCTCTTTACGGTGGGAAAAAATTGTCATACTTCCAATTTTATAAAGACTGTTAAAAAGGAAATAATTTATTAGCTTGCAAAAAACAAAGAATTAAGTAAAGTAAATATTGGTGAAGGATTTTGAAAATAAATTAACTTTGTAATCATACTTCTTATACGCGCTGGCAAGAGCACCTCCCTGTGACGTTCAGGAGAAATTGTCAGTCGGCCTACAGACTCTTATCCGAAGAGGAAGTATATTTCACGCATCTTGCGCATAGCAGAGTTCAGAGTTTTCGACTTAGAAGTGGAGTCCATCCGAGAATATATAATCATATTTCTTTAAATGTGTTATTGTATGTCTCATTGTATTTGCGAGCTGTTTGTGTGTAAATAAAGCCAATACTTTTCAAATCTGCGACTCAAGTATCTCAACTCAACTACACTACACTCAGTTAAAATCAGGTTGCCCAACCTCCACACTACAACTTAAGATTAGCATGAAAGAAAACAAATTGGACTTTAAAATACTAAAACACGCTTTGCTATTTTTATTTTGCAGCTAATTGTTGTCGTGTCAATATGTGCATTATCTTTTAGTAAATTTTTTTATGGTAAAATTCTATAAAATTATTGCATATGTTTGACTATATTCTGTGTACGTCCCGCCTTGGAAGGTTGATATTTGTTGATCTCTGCTCCTGACCGGATGGGTATTCGATTTGTGCAACGAAATGCCCCGTTTCCTGTGAGTGCAAGTCATTTATCACAGCTGAAGGGGATATCTCTGAAAAATATTTTAATTGGCAGGGCCCGTACGTAACTTCGGGCCAGATGGTCAATAACAACCATTTAACTAAAATTTTAAGGGAGCGATTGCCGACACCGTATTAGAATCTATATCCGTTGGGCAGACGCACCCCCGTCCATAAATCTCCAAGAAGAGATAACGAGAGTTTTAAAATTCTTGTTAAATGGTTGTTATTGACCATCTGGCCCGAAGTTTTGTATGGGCCCTGCCAATTAAAATAATTTCCAGAGATATCCCCTTCACCCCCAGCTGTGATAAATGACCTGCACTCACTGGAAACGGGGCATTCCGTTGCACAAATCGAATACCCATCCGGTCAGGCGCAGAGATCAACAAATATCAACCTTCCAGGGGGGAAGTACACTGAATATAGTCAAACATATGCAATAATTATATAGAATTTTCCCATAAAAAATTTACTAAAAGATAATGCACATATTGACACGACATTATACCATCAATGAAAGTAAAACTAAGATTATAAATTTATTTAAATGTATTATAGCCTGCATCACGTCAAAGACAAAAAAAAAAATTTCTATCAAACTTGGAAGTTTTTATTCTGTTGGTAACTATCATAATGTCAAAATGATACCATTAAATATACAATTCCGTAACATTTTTGACATTTTCGATTTTACAGATTGCTAACTTGGTTGCAATATTAGCACAAACTTCAAGTTAAGCTCACAATAAACTTTTATCAACTCATGGCCCGCCTAATTTTAAAGGATGGCACAGGTTTGCTTACAAAATGCGCCATCGAAAAAGGTTTGGTTCGCCCTACAATCAATTTTTTTACACACTTTAGGTTAATTTGACCGGGACCTACAGATTAACGTGCATTCCAAACCACTGACAAACATGCCACCGCCAGGACTCGAATCTGAAGCCTGTGGAACCAAAGGCCAGAGCGATAGCCAATTGGCCACCAGGCCTCTTCGGAAACGAGGATCCTGAATAGAAATTGCAAAACTATTTTCAAACATTTATAGCCGAAATCAAATGATTTTCAATTTATACAGTTTATTATTTGAAACAAACTCCTTAAGTAAATATTTCACAATTTAAATAAAGTGATTCATATTTAAAAAAATTATTGTAAAATTCTATGAACTTAAACTGTAAGCTGGCGAAACTTTTTCTACAAAATAGATCTTCTGCAATACATTTTCTCAAAATATGTCAAAATAAAAGCATCTCTTTATTAAAAAGTCATAATACATAAATATACATTTTATTTACATTAAAATTCGTAATCTAATCACACGTTCCAATAGGATTCCAATCCGTAGGAAAACATTCCGAAGTTAAAAAGTACATTTAGTACAGGTTTCATAAAACAAGATTTCGTCTTGAGACTTCAAAAACACAGCATCATAAATCTGGAAAAATAAAAACAAAATTTTAATATAATATACATACATAATATAAAGTTTCAAAAAATGCATCGTTAAAAAAATAAAGTTTTCAAATTGTTTTTAAATTAAGTTATTAAGTTAAACTTTCAAAAGATTAAAAAAATTATTATCTGCTGCGTATAGCAGGTTATTATCTGCTGCGTATAGCAGGTTATTATTTGCTGCGTATAGCAGGTTATTATCTGCTGCGTATTGCATGCAAAATTATGTATTTTTAGAAGACATGTTCAGTTACACAGGGAAAAGAATTATTCAATATCACATCTTTTGTCCAAAACTCGTCAAAAATGCTTCACAATTTTATTTGTCTTTCAATAAATTTTTATTTATCTTTGAAGAAGCAATAATAAAAGTCTTAAGAAGGGTCAAAAGTTGATAAATCATCAAGCAAGAAGAATATAAATTAACTATTTAGCATAAATATCGAACTTTGAAAACAATACATGACAAAGAAAAACACCTGTAGGAATCAAAACAAATATTCTATGTTTTTCTCATGATGAAAAACAAATATAATAATCATGATTAAAAAATAAAGTTTATTGCATAAAAACTTAAGCAATTGTTTTTCGCTTCATGCAAGTGATTTCTGATAACTTCATAACAAAATAAAAAAAATTATGATCACTTATGAGATTTACAATTTTTTGTTTTTAAAAGTTTCAAAACAAAAAATCGAACAATCAAAGAAGTGGTCAGCAAAACTAAAACGTTTTGCAAGATGTTATGGATTTTTTGTTAATGACGTAGAATTTTATTTACTTCTATTAGTTTCCTAGTACGTACTGCAATACTATTTTACAATTTATAAATGTTACATTTCATTTATCCTTCGGAAATTAAATTTAAAATTCGGAGGAATTTTATACATTACTTTTTTAATAATTCAAAAAATATCAACTGAATAAACGTTTTAATGTTAATTCGTTAATGTTAATTTATATTACGCGATGTTAATTCGAGTTTTTGTGAAGAGAGCGCTTGTATAAGGCGATAAAGTCCAACATTCAGTGAAAAGAAAAACAAAACACATCTTTCAAACTGTAACATAACTTTTAAAAACCATTTAAAGTTTGTTATTTGATTCATAAAGCTACTCGCTTTAAAACATCTTGTAATGAATAATTCTTAATTGCAGTTTAATTCGTTCATAACGCTACTACATTCACGCACATTTCTGATTTATACGTTTCAAGGAATGGAAAAGAAATACATAATTATGCAAAAGGGAATAATAAATATTCCATTATTCCTTATGCATAATAAATTTTATGCAAAAGGGAGTTTAACTATTTATCTGATAACTTTGTCTAAAAATTTCCGTTTTCTTTTATAAATTTTCCTCTTGTTGATAGTTAAGCGGTTCAATTGCAATTTAACTTTCCTGATTACCGTTTAAAATTATTTCAAAACAATATACTAATTTAGTGAATGGATCAATTACGGTTGTAATTTTCCTGAACAAATTGTTTTAAAAGCCTTCTAAACATGAAGATTTTAGGGAAGTAATTTACTTGTCTCTTATTTCTACCAAGAATGAACTGGGCCATTTTTTAAATTTCTTATGTAGACTAATTAGATTAATAGATTCTTCCTTGTATATTTAAAATAGAAATTAAAAAACTATTGCTTTTTAAATTTTTTTAATTTTTCTACAAATATACTGCTGAGCCTTTAAGAAAAAAAATTTTTTTAAATTAAGAGCAACTTAAATATTGTTGAATCTACCATGAAGTGTTAATCTACACAGAAATGTAAAAATATTGTACAGAAATTTTGTAAAAAATGTTTACTTACATAAAAATTTCGTTAATTGATCATGAGGATCTTCTAACCACGTTGTCGTTTAACTGAAAAAGAAACGCATTTTCACACATACAAGAATAAATAAAAACGTAACAAATTGATTACAAAAACGCAAATATAATCCGGCTCGGGTTTGAATAAATTTTTAAGTGCTATTCAATTAAAGTAATTGCAAATGGGCTATTAAATATAAATAAAAAAAAACCAAGATCAGTATTCTGAGACGTCAGAATATAAAGATCTTTCCCATTATATTCATTGCAGTATTTAATCCTTAGTGCAAGAAAAGTAATTAAAAAGTATCAATTCATGATAACTTTTTTTTTTATCCTAATTATGTAAAAGTCGAGTTCACTCCTTCCACAAGTTGGGTTCAACATTTTTTCAGAAAATCTGAATTTATAAACATATATAGAAAAAAAGTGCTCATTTCTTTTAACAGGCAAATCATTAATTTCTACATTGAACTTTTCACAAAAAACACTACAATTCCTTTTTATTAATAACAGTGCATGACAATGCTATCAATGTTCAAATTATCTTTTTAATTAATGTGGATTTTGACTACTCGCCAGATAAAGTAACCAAATAAAAATCGACTTATAAGCATTATAGTCTTTAAATAACACTTTTTTCAGTCATTAACGCTTTTAAACATCGGCCCATGAATCGCGAAATAAATTGGCTACTTCATATAGTATATAGGACTAAAAGTCGTTAAGGAGCTTGATGCCATAAAGATTAGGGAAACATACCACGAGTCTAGAGTTCACCTCCTACCCCCAACACAATCTGGCGACTTGATCAATTGGCTAACTCTCTGGCCTTTGGTACCACAGGCTTCAGCTTCGAATCCTGGCAGTGGCATGGATGTTTGTTGGTGAACCCATAATGTACAAAAAAATTACCATACAGCAACAAACCAAACACAACCCGATGACTTTTCAAATTTACCGTCCAGAACATTTTCATCCGAACAAACATATTTCGACTTGCTTCCCAAACTTCGAATTAAGCTCCTTGAATGCAAAACCAACTCCATAAAATCAAATAACTTTGTGATGATGTTAAGATGATATATCTCGCAATCTACGATGAATAATCCAATGCATTATTCTAATTAATTTAACTGAACTGTGAAATGCGTATGCATAAGATTTGAAACTTTCAGAGATCACAATAGTTAGTCTACTGTCAGAAACTTTTAATTTATCGGGGATATTTGGTGAAATTTTATAGTGTACTGTTTCCACATCATTATAACCAACACCCATTCAAGTTTATTTGTAACTATATTTTTTTTTACTTTTGTTTTCGACAGTAATAACAGTTACCAGGCTAACTCAGCTGATTTGGATCACTTCATACCATTTCACGTTAACCCATTTCATTGTCACTTTTCTATATTTCATCAAGATATTTACAAACATTCGTTTGTTGTTTTTCTTTCTTCAATCTCTCAAAAAAAACAAAAAAAAATGGAATCTTCTACGATAGAGATTATATTATAAAATAATTAAAAATTCTTTGAAAGCGAGTCCCCAAATAGATTTTTACAAACATAAGAATAGTATTTATCAACATGCAAATTTGAGCTACAATTGTCATTTCGTTCTCATTGTAGTAGACCTCGCGACCCTCATTAGAACAATACGGTCACTCATAAAATATAAATATCCTTGTCGTTGCTGGAATATGTACATGTTTTGTCATTTTCTGACAATATTTATACCGTTAACGTTAGAACCTATTGCAAGCGTATTTGATGTTCTTTAATTCGCATCAACCATTCGTTTCGGTTAAGAGTATTTGAAATTATTTTTGAAGATGATACTTCTAAAATTTTATTAAAGTGAACATAAATCAATTATTCAATAGTTTCTCCCTTTCACATCTTTTCAAACAAGGTTGTAACCTCCTTTCTTCGGCAGCTATATTAGTCAAGAAAGCGTTACTGTAGACACATGGGAATACACCAAAGATGTTCACAGATAAAAATCCCATATCCACACAATGATACAGTTTATCCATAGAAAGCTCAATTAGACGCTTTAAGAATATTAATTACTTGCTATATTTGATATTATCTCGTTATTAGTTAATAGCAAAATGCGTATTGAAGATTCGTGTCTGTCAGTGTTACTTTAGCTTACTTAATAGCGGTTGATAGTGACGAAGACATCTAATCACAAATACGTAAACAAAAAGATTACAATAGATTGGTAAGATGATTACAGTAACATCAAATTAAAACTAAAGTTCCAAATCACTAGTTTGAATCAAAATAATCGTTTATTAAAAATTGCTAACCAAGTAAATTTTTTACTATGTCGATTTTCCAATTTAAATTATTTCTCATTTAGGAATATGAAAGTTTTTGCGTTCTATTTTATAACATTAAATATTTTATAAATTAAAATATTGTTATGATTCAAGCCAGCTTTTTAATTACAGTAACTAACTACAATAATGAAACAGAAGCATATTCTTTTCAAATTTTGCAACGTAGTCCCATTTTCCCGTACAATTACATATTATTCAATTTACCATAACGACCCAAATTGAAACCCAAAGAGAGATCTACACAATCCCTGCTATACCCTACTATACATGCATGTTCAGAGATAAAACCCATATTCACATAATTATATAGTACAGCACATTTCTGAAAAAGTGACAAGAAATTAAAAGCTTATCCAAAGAAATTCCCCTTCGTTTTCAATTAACTTTCATCATGTATTGTATTATGCTATCGGTGACACCAAAATTCTTAAACAAATTATTTTTTAGCAATAATTGGGCTTTGGTGACCCTATTTCCCCCACATAACAGGTACATCTCGCGGCATTTCCTTGTTTACCACAAACTAAGGAACTTTGGCCATCTCACTTTGTCTTAGGTTGATGCTCGCTTTTGGTTCAGTTTCAAAAACAAGTTTTCTGATTGCCGGAAACGTTTCATTATAACAGTAACTTAAATCAGTCTTAAGCGGGAAGTCTGAAAATGAGAAAGGCATAAAACTACAGATAATTATATTCAGAATTCAAGTTGTAATTGTTTTCAAGTGGTCATAAACAGTATAACCTTGAAGGCAGTTTGCATAAAGGCAATTACGAAAGCAGTAGAAAATTCTTGCTTGTTACAAAAGGTGATTTTTTAACGATGCCTCGAAGATTCTAAATGAATAAAAAGAAATTTAAAGGTCCTAATGCAAGGTCTATGTAATTTAAAAATGGATAGGAACCGAATTTACTTTTTTGCCACTCCGATAGAATAAAGATTATTATGAAGCCTTTTAAATTACATAAATTTTACGAATAAAAATGTCAATAAACAATTGATTATTAATATTAGACATATGACTAATCAAATTTAAAATTTATCAAAAATTGTTAACAAAAGCAAGAAACCAGCTTGCAATACAGCTAGTTTATAAATTAAAAAACTTATAATTTATACGCAAAACTAAATTTATTATAAATTATTTATTGTTTTATAATTATATTATATTTTAATATTAGTTATTCAATATTATATTATAATATATTAAATTATATTATATATTTATATTTATTTTAATTATTTGTTTTGCTTATATCTGTTATATGATCTGCTCGCTAGGGAAGTTTGCGAACTTCCCAAAGCTTCTTCTTCCAATCTGTTAGCTTCAGAGGTACATTCCATGACTTTAGCCAGAGTGAATACCTCTTGGAGGTTGCCACCAATTCACGCATGGTACGCCGCTAAATATCCTGGTATGTCCATGCAGTGCTCCTGTCCTAGACCTGCTCAGACGGCTTTAGCTAGACTAAGGACTGGCCACATTAAGAGTCTGACCTTCAATGAAGACGAGAAGACATATGCCCTTTGTCATTGTTCGACCATCGCATCTCCCTCTCATCTCATAGATTGTATTGGTGCCTCTGTGAGGCAACTGTTGAATGAGGGGAGGACAGTTTACGATCTATTGATGCAGCATGATCTACTGGACTTGGTTTAGGATTCTAAATCAAGGGGATAAGCAACAACAACAACATTTGTTTTGCAATTTCGATTTTTTTTTTTTATAAATTAAAATTTATACGCAAACGAAATATTATCCCCAAAATATTCCGTAGTGAAAGGTGTAGACTAAACAGAATTCCAACACGAAATATTTTGGGGATAATATCCCAAATCTAGTTTCATTAATTTATATGCATTCCAAACTATGAAAAAGTTAGTTAAGCCTAAATGCGCACGGTCTAATTAGCCTGAAGTGTGCATAAAATGACCGTAGAGTGACAAAACAAACAAAACCTAAATGTGCAAAATTTGGCGATTTTTAAAATTGTGGCCAAAATGTTGATTAAACTACATTTAATAACATTTAAACTAAGGAAATTAAAATTTAAACTAAAGTCTTTTTGTGTAGATTGATTATAAATATATTTTATAATAATATAATAATTTAATATATCTTTTACAATTCATTGAAGAAGGCAAGTTAAAACAATTTTAAGAAATTATCCCTATAATTATTGAAAACTTTTTCCCTCTAGAAATTTTCAATGGATCAGTAGGTTAAAACAGATACAAATTGATAGATTGTATCAATTATTTAAATTTTTTTCTTATTAACTGGAAAAAAAAAAACATTTTTTGTACGAAATGCTCCATTTCTCTACCGAAAATGTTTTGCAACTCTAGTCACAGCTGAAAACACGTACGGGAAGAAATACTTTAAAATCTATTTATAATATTCTTTCAAACACACAAAAACTTTTTCCCCCTTACACTTAAATTCAGCTTCAGTGTAAAAAAGTGGAAATAAAAGCCAATCTGTTTACAATGAAAGTCATTCTTAGAAAATATTTTAAATTAATTTTTTTTTTACTTTACAAAATATCTTTTAGTTTTTCCTGCGCGACTGACTAAAATCTGCTTTACAAAAGTATTTCCTTATTTATTCAATTTTTAAAATTTAGCGAACCAACTTGCATTATGAATCGTTAAATTCACCTAAATTTAAAAAGAACATTCGATTCATTTTCTAGAGAAAAGAAAATATACTTTTTACAATTGTTACTCTCGTTAGATCACCGAAGTCAGGCATCATTGGGCGCGGTCAGTACTTGGGTGGGTGACCACCTGGGAACGTCGCGTGCCGTTGGCAAATTTGGGACCTGAATGGCCGAGTGTCTAGCGCTCTGGCGCTCGGTGCCACAGGTTTCGGGTTCGAATCCCGGCGGTGCCATGGATGTTTGTAGTGGTTCGGAATCCACTTTAAGCCGTAGGTCCCAGTCTCCTATGACTGTAAGAGCGTCACGGAGCAAAAGTCAGACTTCTACCTACGGGTGCTCCATCACAACAGAAGCTGCTTCCTTCCCCTTCAATCATGAGTACGTATGGGCTCGTGGGCTTGGCCAGCCAAGTGGGATAAGAAACAACAACACAATTGTTACAAAATGTGAATAACACAACTAAAAATAAATTAAAATACTGAAAAGTTGATAGGGTTATTAAACATTTGAAAATAGTAATTTTATTTAAACTAAATTACTATTATTGTAATTAGTTTAATTACTGTAAGATTATCGTCACCTTTCATTTGATAACGCCTATTTTCCTTGATATCTTCAACATAATAAACCTTACTAGGGGCCTGATGGTAGAGTTATTAGTGCTCTAGCATTTTTTTCCAGGTTTCGAGTTCGAGTCCTGGCGGTGCCATGAATGTTTGTAGTGATTAAGAATCCACTTTAAACTGTAGGCCCTGATCTAATATGACTGTAGAGCATGGAGCTGATAACCCTACCCCTTAAAAAGTAAACATTTCCTGTCTCGAAATCTGCCAATAGGCTAGCGGCCTTTGTCCCAGCATGGGGCTGTTGTGCCACTGATGATGATAAACCTTACCAACATAATAACTGGATTATATTTATGGATAATGATAACTGGATTATAATTATTACTTTGTTTTCTACACGACAACAAAGTTTCTCTTTCATTTGAGAAAAATCAATTTTGTATAAATTTTTTTTTTATGAAGCTCCAATTTCTTTTATATTTAAGGACAATAAAGTTAGGACAATAAAGTCTCTGCATGTCAAGTGAACACCGAGCCTTACACACAATTATTAAAGCTTATAAACCAAACCAATCAAGCTTATATTACGATACTAACATACCAGATACATCAGTACTTTTATTTCAAAGACATTTTATAAATTTTTTCCCACATATTAGCGACCGATGATAGAATGGAAGTTCTTGCATCATTGGATAACTCCAATATAAGCAATATATCCAATATATCCAATATAAGCAATAAATCCATTGGATAATCCAAATATAAGCAATCTTTCCTACTCATTAAATGCAGAAAAATAATATTGATAGCCAAGTGACTAGCACTCTAACTCTTGTACCATGGATGTTTATGGTGGTTCGGAATCCATTTTAAACAGCAGGTCCCGGTGTAACCTTGAGAGTTGAACGTAGGAATGACAGTCTCCAGTCTAACACAGTTAAAAGAATAAGAAAGCAGCTGCCTCGAAATCTGCCAGTAGACAAACAGCCTTGGCCCACCATGATGTTGTTGCGCCAATGAAGAACTAATGTAGAATGCCTATATAATTCAAATTTTACTTTAATTATGTTAACTATTTATATTATTAACCACTCAAAATTTAAAGAAAAAAAATTATGCTTAGAACAATGTAAAAAAGTTAATGAATTCATAATTATTACTTCCCAGGCACAATTTTTTTATTTTGTTAGAATTACCCGAAAGAAAATAGGAAACGGAGATGACTTTTTCAATTCCTTTTATTGGTCCACACTCTCCCTATATATATCTTGTTCAAATTTTCAATTGTACATAAAATACTTTTTATTCATCCACTCAAGTTCAAATACATTTATTTGGAACTTGTAATGGATGACATTTGATGTTAATACAATTTTTTCAAATATTAATTCAGTAATTAAATTTAATTCATTTTAGTTTTTTTAGATTTAAGTTGCCTATACCTACCAATAGATGGCGCCAGATAAACTTAAAAAAATGAAAATTATTCATAAAGGACTTTCTGCAATAGAGTGGAAAAAAGATAGAATTGACTTTAAAATTTTTTTTTTTTTATATTACTTGTTAATAGGGAAATTGCGTTAAATTAAATCGCCTTCTCTTATCTGTATTATCAAATTTTCGGTAATATTTATGTTTTGTTAATAAATTGATAATACGTTTTAAGCATAAGGTATAAGAAATTGAACTCTTATAATAAAGTCATTGAATTGATTTGTCACGGAAGAGATCTAGAAAAATAATAGAAACCTCAATAAACCTATTCATTAAATAAATTATAGTTTTAAAAAACTGATTAACTCTAAAAGCGTGTTTTTTAGTGTTTTTAAACTATAATATTTAAATGAGGTCCCGGTAGGAAGGACTGGAACTATAGTTCTTACAATAATTTATCTTGCAAAATCACTAATCCTGGCGATTCTAATCATGATGAGATAATAAACTTATCAAAATATTTTGGTGCCGTCGGTCCTTGATAAGCCTAAAACGTTTAAATTAAATCTGATCGCTTAAAGTAGGTCAGAATCGAGCCCAAAGAGTCAGTTACATACATACATACAGGTGAAAC
>BPLQ01005302.1:0-78733 GCA_021605075.1 Caerostris darwini | reverse complement strand
AAGGTAACTGAAAACGTATTTATCGTCTTCACTCTTATGACTTCCGTTTGAAAGAAGTTATTAAAAATATTATGTATTCTAGAGAAAAGGATTTTTTTAGAATTATTCTCTGATTGAGAAAAATGCAAATTAGACAAAGAAAAAATATCATTAAGTTTTATTGTTTTCTAAGCCAACTGAAATGTTGAATTTGAGAATAAAAAGGATTTTAATTTAAAATTCAGTTAATATATTTTATTAGGCATGGATGGGAACAGTTGAAAGTTCTTGGCTACGAAGCAAACACATGCTTACTGTCCTGAATGCTTACACCTTGCTTACTGACATGCTTACACCTTATTAACACCTTATTATTATAAATTACTGATCTCTGATTGTGTTAAATGCAAATTAGACAAGAAAAGTATAATTAAGTTTTATTATATTTATTGTATCCAGGACAGTACGCATGTGGTGGCTTTGTAGCCAAGAACTTGGTACATCCTTACCAATTAATCATATCCATGCCTAATTTAGTATATTAGCTGACATTTAAATTAAGATCGGTTCTATTTTCAAATTCAACATATATTTTGCATTAGAAGATAATAAACTTAATAAAGCATAGTAATTCAACAGGCATAAACCAAAGGGAATATGTTCAATAATCCAGAGCAGTAAGCATGTGGGTGTTTAGTAGGCAAACACGTCGTTCAGCTTTCAGTTGATAATATTAATTCCTAATATAATTCATTAACTGTTCTATTTCCAAACTCACCATTTCAATTGCATTAGAAAATAATAAAACTTAATATTTTTTGCTATATCTAATTTGCATTTAACACAATCAGAGAATAAATCTAAATAAATCCTTTTCTCTAGAATACGTAATATTTTTAATAACTTCTTTCAAAGGGAATCCATAAGAGTGAAGATGATAAATACGTTCTCAGTTACCTTTGTTTTTCAGTAAATGTCCTTAGAATTGAATCCTCCAGGACAGCTTCTAGTCACAACGTTCATTGAAACGGAAACAGTGAAGATAGATAACAATGATTTATAAGGCAAAAGGTTAAAAAAAAAGATTTTTTCAGACGTCTGCTAAACGTATTTTTAACAGTTATTATTTTCCATTCTCTCTTGTAAAATGACAAAGTTTATTTTTTTTCCCAGAATTTTTTTTCGTTTAGTGTTATCAAGATAAATATTGTTTTTATTGTCTTTAAGCTGAGAAAATATCAATGGATTCTTTTCCCCTTCGTTTCAAGTATGATGGGTCCATATGTTTTAGTTTTTCCTTTGTATACTTTTAAAATTTTTTACTGTCTCGTAACTGAGAAAATTGCAGTCTAGTGTTTTTATAAAAGTTACTGAAATTTCTTATAAGAAAAATTTGTTTTTCTTTTAAATTTTCAAAAGGTTTAGTGAAGAAACAAAAATGTATTTTTGTTTGAGACAAATAATGATTTTTTTAAATTCTTTTTTTAATAACTTCTTTATGTTAAAATTTCCAGACAGTCGACGTATACTATTTTAGAGGGCTTTTATTATAAAAGAAATTTTATTTCTGAAGTTGAATTCTACAAAATTGTACAACCTGCCTTCTAACATAAAAAATAGGAAAAGTTTAAGTTAAAGAAGATTTTTTTAATTAATTTTTTAACAGTCGTCATATTTTGTAGACCATATCTAAAGAGAAACTTTAAAATAGCTGAAGCATTTTTAGAAATACAGAACGTAACACATTTTCGCATAAAAATTCGTAGTTTTTAAACAAATTAGTTTTAAATAATCGTATAATAAAATGCCACATTGCATTGTTTAGTAAACAATGGAAAGTAGCCAATAATGTTGGATATTATAATATTATATATTGTTTAAAAATATTGATATATTGCTTTAAAACTACCAGTCATTTATGGTGGTTTTTCAATACCGTAAAATTATTCATACCAAATAACAAATAAAAAAAAAATTCTGAGTTTTTAAACAAATAACTTTTTAAGTAATTGTATAATAAAATGTCACATTGCATTGTTTAGGAAACAATATTAAGTGGCCAATACTACTGAATATTGTAACATCATGTATTGTTTAAATATATGGTTATTACTTTTTTAAATCTTCTATTACTTTAAAAATACCAGTCATTTATGGTATTTTTAAACCAATAACGCAAAATTAAATCATACTAAACACCAAATAAAAAAAATTCGGAGTTTTTAAACAAATAATTTTTTAAATAATTGTAGAAAAAATTTTACATTGCATTGTTCAGGAAATAATATAAAGTAGCCAATATTACTTAATATTGTAACATTATATATTGCTTAAAATTATAGATAAAAATTATAGATATAAAATTATTATATTTTTCTATTACATTAAAAAATACCAGTTATTTATGAAGTTTTTAAGCCAATATCTTCCTAAAAATTGTATAATAAAATGCTACATTGTATTGTTTAAGAAACAATGCAAAGGATACAATAATACTGAATATTGCAACATTATTTATTGTTTAAAAATATTGTTATTGTTCTATTATTTTAAAAATATTAGTCATTTATGGTATTAGTCATATCAAATAAAAAAATAGTCAAGAATAATACCAAAATATTTTATGTAATATTTTATTTGAATATAGAAGAAAATAATAATATTGTTATTTTTTTGTTAAGTTATGTAGTAATTAGGCAAATTATTAATATTTTTCTTATGAACGACACATTTGATTTCTCCCGTAGTAAGAAACAAAGTATTGTAAAATATAATCTATCAGAAAAAATCTTAAAAAAGTTCAATCTTCGCTGTGCTCCATGAATAATAAAAATAAGGGGATTAAGTTGAATTTTTTCATTTTTTAAATTTTTTTGCGACTTATCAAAACAGTTTGCTCATTATGATGTTTAATGGCGAACGACAGATAATAAACTTCTTTTGGAAGTATAGGCGTTTATATGATAGGTTATATTTAACATTAAGTTTTTTAGTAATCATTTTAGCTTAGCTATTTTTAAATTAAAATAATATGTATCAAATTGAATTTTTTCCGAAGAAAAAACTTTAATTATATTTAACTTTGTTTAAGATTAAAATAATATAAACCTGGAAGTATCTAAATTTGAATGCTAAATCTTCAATCTCATTTTCTCATTTGCCAGAAATAGTGTGACCTAGTCAAAAAAGATTAATTATAATAATGAGATTAAGTTACACTTTCTTTTTTTTTTTTGAGACATTGAAAAAGTTTTGCTCACCATTATTATTAATGCAGAACTACGGAGAATAAATATTTTTGCAAGATTCGGCATTTATATGATAGGTTATATTTTACAGTAATTTATTTAAGAAAAATAATTTTTTACGGATTAAATAATAGATTTTTCTGATAAAAAGTGTTTCTTTAATTTTCGCACTGTTTGGCTTTTGTTGATTCAATTTTCTAATGGTTTAACGAGAAAGAATCTTATGTAATAAACAAAAGGAAGAGTTTAAATTTTAACATTTTATTCTCATGTATTTAATGAGTATGGCGAAGTTTTTCATTTTATGAATTACAACAAACTGAAGCAAGATTTAACCTCATATAACCTGGATCTGATTCTATTCAACAGATCATATAATGACAAATCATTTAAATTTTAAATTGTTAACTATTCTTTTATGGTTATTTTATATAATGTGGAAAGAAAGAACTTTCTCAACACAATGGACTAGAATAACAGTTACATCTGTTTTAAAGTCACGCAAAACCTCACAGGACGTTACTAGTTAGAAGTTCATAGCGTTAACTAGATGTCTTTGTAAGATCATGGAATAAATTGTGAACGCCAGATTGGTTTATGTATTAGAAACAAAAGGCCTTTTAGCAAAGGATCAAAGCTGAAGAGTTAATTTATACAGTATGTTACTTTTAGAGACTACTATTAAGGAAGCATTTGTGACTAAGAAATATATTTAGTTTCAATATTTTTTATATGTAGGAAGTAAATGATAAAGAATGGCTATTTGAGATTTCATAAGGTTTATATACTTATTGCAGATTGTAAGGTTTATAGATTTATTTGTAGATTATCTTCGAATTCTACACGTTTTCATTCAAAATTTTTAAAGACAAAAATTTAAATGTTCATATTGGTAGCATTTTATGTCATTTTTTATGTAAGGACTGTGTTCCTCAGGACACTGTTTTAAGTGTACTTTTATTCATTAACTAAGGAATTTTAGAGCAATTCCACCATAGATTAATGGATCTTTATTTGTGGACGATATTCAAATTTCCCGTGCTCCTGTCAATGTAGCTCCCATTGAACATCAAATTTACAAAGCAGAAGGTAAACTTACAAAATGGGCAGACAAAGAATGCTTAGCTACCAAAAACATATAGTGTGATAATTTTTTAAACTTAGAAGTAAACCTCCACATAAAAATTTCATCATATAGACAGTCCATTAAGGTTGTAATAGAGAAAAAATTTTTTTAAAAAGTTCTTTTAATCAATCTGTTAACATATCTTTACTTGGTTTTTAATTGAAAACGTATAACAAATGCAATTTGAATTTATTTTGTTATTATTCGTTTTTATCATTGAACTCTCGAAAAGACAAAAATTTGTTTGGTATAGCTTACCCAAAATTATTCTTTTTGCCATTAAACTTAACTTACCTACCTAAAAATAGATCTTCAGATAAATAACAACGCTGGAAATGGTTTGAAGGCAACTAACTTATGGAACAATGCTTACCAAGCGAAATTACAATGCTTAACAATTACCCAAGTTCCCCCATGGAAAATGCATTATATATTTAATTGCTTCAACGCATTTATTCTTAAAAGAAGTGTACATATTTCTTTTCAAGTTAAATGCACATAATTTCCAGCCCACATATCTATCTTGCACATCTATTTCCCAAAACTTTGAAGCAGTCTGTTCGTTGCCACTTATCGTGTTTCGATTATACCATCCATAATTTGGTTGTGGAAATTATTCACTAGGACAATCCGAGAAATGTTTCATAAGAAAATAAATAAAAAAACATGAGTTTGCTTTTATGTTGAGAAAAATGGAATTAGCAAAATAAAAAAGAATATTTAGCATTGCAGTTCAAGTATCCTTGAAAGAAATACTTCCCTTATGTTCATATAATTTAATATGCAATTATTATTGAGTACGTAAGTATAAGTATTATTGTAGTAGTTTATTTGAATTTGTACAGATGTGCATTAGACATCACTATAAAAATCAGTGTATAATAAAAATTTCTCTAAAATTAATTATCTTTCCATTTTTACTTTACCACTATAAGAATAATGATAGTAGTTTATATGAATTTGTATTGTTGTGTAATAAATCTTCACTATAAAATTCTTATATATAAACATACATCACCACAATATTCCATGTATCGCAAAAGCCCTATCTAAAAAAAAACTTGACTACATTTACATTTTTACTTTACTGAGTAAACAAGCGTAATGATACATTTATATAGAAAATTCTATTTTTCCTAAGGATACACTGTTTGCATTTTAAAACAGACAAGTGGTAAAATAAACAGGGTTATATGGCTGCCATTTCTTTACTGGAAAACAATGCATGGCATTACGTGTTTCTCAGATTCAATGTGCAGCCTCAGAACGAGGGTTGCTTTGAAACTGTTTGGGCAGAAGATGGCTATTTTCTCCTGAGCAGAACATAAAGTGGAATTCAATCAGTACTTCGCCAAAGCAGAAAAAAGAACGGAAACTCCAGTCGCACGGAATTCAAGTGTACTCCGAAATGGGAAACTCTCCCCTTATTTTCAATCCTCCCCCCCACTCTAATTCAATTTCGAGACCCCTCCCCCCACGCGATTCTCTCTATTCCCGACACGTCTTACCTTATATTCGGAACAAGTGGGAAAGCGGAAGTGAAGATGGGTCCACTTCCGGTCACTCTGAAAAGCTGAAAGGTTCGGGTTTCGATGTTTATTTATTTATTTTTTTATTTTTACATGATGGTACTTAAACATGGGAAAAATTTATTCTGGGGATTTTTCGTTTCGCTATTACTGTTTTTTTTAACCGAGGGAGACGCATGTCTAACATGATGTGACAGAAAACAACTTATACTCAGTAGTTATTCAAATACGATATTTTCGATTATTTGTTTATCAGTACTGTGATTTTACCATGATTTTTTTTGGTTATCTCTTTATCAGTACTTTCATTTTATAATGATTTTTGTTTACCTTGATCACCATTTTAACGTGATATTTTTACCATGATTTTTTTTTTTATTAAAATATAATTTTTTCGTTATTTGTTTATCAGTACAATGATTTACCATGATTTTTTCAGTTATTTGTTTATCATTAGTTATTGGAATATGATTTTTTATTGGTTATTCGGTTATCAGTATTTATTGAAATATGATTTTTTACTTACTTGTTTATGTTAATGAAATATATTTTTTTGCTTATTTGTTTATCAGTAGTTACTGAAATACAAACAATCTTGAATATTAAAAACAAACTTTTCATCTTTACTTCACCACTTCAACAATAATGATATTAGTTTATTTGAATTTGTATAATAGTTCATTGCACACCACTATAATATTCAATTTATTCCTGAAAAGTGAAAGTGAAAAGGGAAAATTCTTGTAAAGTAAACTTAACTAACTTTTCCCTTTTACTTCACCACAGCAACAATAATATTAAATTTATATAGAAAATTCCACATTGCCTAGGGACACACTGTTTGCCTTTCAATAAAAGAAAAGTGGTAAAATAAACAGGGATATATGGCTGCCATTTCTTTATTGAAAAGCAATGCATGGCGTTACGTGTTTCTCAGATTCAATGTGCCGGTTCAGAACAGGGGTTGCTTCGGAACTATTTGTGCAGAAGATGGCCATTTTCTCCTGAGCAGAACATAAAATGGAATTCAATCAGTACTTCACCAAGGCAGAAAAAAGAACGGAAACTCCAGTCGAACAGTGTTCAAATGTACTCCGAAATGGAAAGCGCTCTCCTTATTTCCAGCCCACCCCCACCCCTTCTAATTCGATTTCGAGACCCCCCCCCACGCGATTCTATCCATTCCCAGCACGTCTTCCCTTATATTCGGTTCAAATGGGAAAACGGAAGTGAAGGTGGCTCCACTTCCGGTCACTCTGAAAAGCTTAAAATTTCGGGGTTTCGATGTTTATTTATTTTTTTCTACCTTGAAGGTATTAGAACGAGGGAAAAATTTATTCTTGGCATTTTACGTTTCGCTATTACTGTTTTTTTCAGCCACGTGAGAAGCACGTCTAACATGAGGTGACAGAAAACAACTTATACTCAGTAGTTATCGAAATATGTTCTTTTTTTTTGGTTATTTGTTCATCACTACCATGATTTTACAACGCTTTTTTTGGTTATTAGTTTATCAATAATCATTTGTTTATTGCTACCATGATTTTACCATGGTTTTTTTATTGAAATGTGATTTTTTTTGGTATTTGGTAACCAGTAATCAGTACCATGATTTTACCATGATATTTTCTACCGTGATTTACCATGAATTTATCGTGATTTCTTTTACCATGATTTACCATGATTTTTTTACTATGATTTACCATGGTTTAACATCATTTTGTACCATGATTTACAATGAAATTAAAATGATTTTTTTTCTATGATTTGTTTGGTTATTTGTTTATCAGTAGTTATTAAAATATGATTTTTTTTGGCTTATTTGTTTGTCAGTGGCTATTGAAATAGGATTTTTTTTGTTTATTTGTTCATCAGTAGCTATTAAATTATGATATTTTTTGCTTATTTGTTTATCAGTAGTTATTTGAATATAAACAAACTCTAATATTGAAAGGAAGCTCTTCGCTTTACCATTTCAAGAATAATGACAGTAGATTACTTGAATTTGTATTACAATGCATTGCACATCACTGTAATATTCAATGTACAGTAAAATGTCCTGTAAAGTAAATTTGACTAACTTTTCTTTTTTACTTTACCACAGCAAGAATGGTGATAAATTTTGATATAATATTCCACTTTTCCTAAGGACGCATTGTTTGCATGTATGTAAAAGACAAGTGGTAAAATAAACAGGATTATATGGCTGCAATTTCTTTATTGGAAAACAATGCATGCCATTAGGTGTTTCTCAGATTCAATCGACAGTCCTAGAACAAGGGTTGCTTTGGAACTGTTTGGGCAGAAGATGGCCATTTTCTCGGCAGCAGAACTTAAAATGGAATTCAATCAGAATTTCTCCTGAGCAGAAAAAAAGAACGGAAACTCCAGTCGAATAGCATTCAAGTATACTCCGAAATGGAAAACTCTCCCCTTATTTCCAATCCTCCCCTCTCTAATTCGATTTCCAGACCCCCCACGCGATTCTGTCCATTCCCAACACGTCTTCCCTTATATTCGGAACATGTGGGAAAACGGAAGTGAAGGTGGGTCCACTTCCGGTCACTCTGAAAAGCTTGAAGTTTTGGGGTTTCGATGTTTATTTATTTATGTTTTTACCTTGATGGGGTTGGAACGAGGGAAATTATTCTGTGGATTTTTTTGTTCCGCTATTACTGTTTTTTTTCAACCGCGTTAGAAGCATGCCTATGTGACAGAAAACAATTTATACTCAGTAGTTATTGAAATATGCATTTTTTTGTTATTTGTTTATTAGTACCATGATTTTCCATTATTTTTTTGGTTATTTGTTTATCAGTAATCAGTTGTTTATCAGCACCATGATTTTACCACGGTTTATCATGATTTTGCCTTGACTTTTTTTACCAGGATTTTATCATGAGTTTTTTTTATTGAAATATGAGTTTTGTCATTATTTGTATATCAGTAGCATGATTTTAACAATATTTTGTTTTTGTTACTTGCTTAACAGTAGTTATTGAAATGTGATATTTTTGGTTCTTTAGTTTTAAGTAGTTATTCAAATGTGATGTTTTGGTTAATTGTTTATCTGTAGTTTTTTGAATATTATATTTCTGGTTAATTGTTTATCAGTAGTTATATAAATAAGTTTTTTTTGGTTGTTTATTAGTAGTTCTTGAAATTAAATTATTTATATTTCAATAACAATACTTGAATATTGAAAGAAATTCTCGAATATTGAAAACAATATTTTCATTTTTACTTCACCACTTCAAGAATAATGACAGTAGTTCATTTGAATTTATAATGATGTGCATTGCATTTCATTGTAATACGCAATGCATCATAAAACTTCATGTGAAGTAAATTTAACTAACTTTTCATTTTTACTTTACAACAGGAAAAAAATTATAAATTTATATAAAAATTTCCACTTCGCTTAGGAAAGCACCTCTTTGGATTTCTATAAATGACAAGTGGTAAAATAAACAGGGTTATATGGCAGCCATTTCTTTATTGAAAAACAATGCATGGCATCACGTGTTTCTCAGATTCAATGTGCAACCCTAGAAGAGGGGTTGCTTTGGAACTCTTTGGGCAGAAGATGGCCATTCTCTCTGGAGCAGAACATACAATGGAATTCAATGAGTACTTCTCCGAAGTAGAAAAAAGAACGGGAACTCCAGTCGAACAGCATTCAAGTATATTCCGAAATGGAAAACTCTCCCCTTATTTCCAGCAATTCTCCCCCTCTCAATTCGATTTTCAAGACCCCTCCACGAGCGATTCCATCCATTCCCAACACGTCTTCCCTTACATTCGGAGCAAGTGGGAAAACGGAAGTGAAGATGGGTGTACTTCCGGTCACTCTGTAGCGCTTAAAGTTTCGGGGTTTCGATGTTTATTTATTTTCTACGTTGATGGTATTGGAATGAGGGAAAAATTAATTCTGGGGATTTTTCTTCCGCTATTACTATTATTTTTAACTGCGTGAGAAGCATGACTAACATGATGTGAAAGAAAACAACTCACACTCAGTAATTATTGAAATACATTTGTTTGGTTGTTTATTAGTAGTTATTGAAATACGGTATTTTTGTCATTTGTTCATCAGTATCATGAATTTACCATACTATACACCGGGATTTTTAGGTTATTTGTTTATCAGTACTATGATTTTATTATAATTTTTGTTTACTATGATTTACCACGATTTTACCATGATTTATCATGGTTTACCGTGCTTTTACTGTGATTTTTTTACAATGATTTTATCTTGATTTTACCATGATTTCTTTTATTGAAATACAATTTTTCCGTTATTTGTTTATCAGTACTATGATTTTTCTATGAATAACCATGATTTTTTTGGTTATTTTTTTATCATTAGTTAATGAAATATAATTTTTTGGTTACTTGTTTAACAGTAATCAATTGTTTATCATTACCATGATTTTTTTGGTTATTCGTTTATCAGTATTTAATGAAATAATGATTTTTTACTTATTTGTTTATGTTATTTTAATATGATTTTTTTTTATTATTTGTTTAGCAATAGTTATTGAAATATAAACTATCTTGAATATTGAAAAGAATCTTTTCATTTTCACTTCACCACTTCAAGAATAATGATATTAGTTTATTTTAATTTGTATTATAGCGCATTGCACATTACTATAATATTCAATGTATCGTAAAACTTCCTGTAAAGTAAACTTAACAGTCTTTTCATTTTTACTTTACCACAACAAGAATAATGATAAATTTATATGGAAAATTCCTCTTTTTTTAAGGTGACACTGTTTGCATTTCTATAAAAGACAAGTGGTAAAATAAACAGGGTTATATGGCAGCCATTTCTTTATTGAAAAACAATGCATGGCATTACGTGTTTCTCAGATTCAATGTGCAGCTTCAGAACAGGGGTTGCTTTGGAACTATTTGGGCAGAAGATGGCCATTTTCTCCAGAGGAGTACATAAAATGGAATTCAATCAGTACTTCTCCAAAGCAGAAAAAAGAACGGAAACTCCAGTCGCACGGAATTCAAATGTACTCCAAAATGGGAAACTCGTCCCATATTTTCAACCCTCCCCCTAATTCAATTTCGAGACCCCCCCCACGCGATTCTGTCCTTTTCTACACGTCTTCCCTTATATTCGGAACAAGTGGGAAAGCGGAAGTGAAGATGGGTCCACTTCCGGTCACTCTGAAAAGCTGAAAGGTTCGGGTTTCGATGTTTATTTATTTTTTTTTTATTTTTACATGATGGTACTTAAACGTGGGAAAAATTTATTCTGGGGATTTTTCGTTTCGCTATTACTGTTTTTTTTAACCGAGGGAGACGCATGGCTAACATGATGTGACAGAAAACAACTTATACTCAGTAGTTATTCAAATACGATATTTTCGGTTATTTGTTTATCAGTACTATGATTTTACCATGATTTTTTTGGTTATCTCTTTATCAGTACTTTGATTTTATAATGATTTTTGTTTACCTTGATCACCATTTTAACGTGATATTTTTACCATGATTTTACCTTGATTTTACCATGATTTTTTTTTTATTAAAATATAATTTTTTCGTTATTTGTTTATCAGTACAATGATTTACCATGATTTTTTCAGTTATTTGTTTATCATTAGTTATTGGAATATGATTTTTTATTGGTTATTCGGTTATCAGTATTTATTGAAAAATGATTTTTTACTTATTATGTTAATGAAATATATTTTTTTGCTTATTTGTTTATCAGTAGTTACTGAAATACAAACAATCTTGAATATTAAAAACAAACTTTTCATCTTTACTTCACCACTTCAACAATAATGATATTAGTTTATTTGAATCTGTATAATAGTTCATTGCACACCACTATAATAATCCATTTATTCCTGAAAAGTGAAAGTGAAAAGGGAAAATTCCTGTAAAGTAAACTTAACTAACTTTTCCCTTTTACTTCACCACAGCAACAATAATATTAAATTTATATAGAAAATTCCACATTGCCTAGGGACACACTGTTTGCCTTTCAATAAAAGAAAAGTGGTAAAATAAACAGGGATATATGACTGCCATTTCTTTATTCAAAAGCAATGCATGGCGTTACGTGTTTCTCAGATTCAATGTGCCGCTTCAGAACAGGGGTTGCTTCGGAACTATTTGTGCAGAAGATGGCAATTTTCTCCTGAGCAGAACACAAAATGGAATTCAATCAGTACTTCACCAAGGCAGAAAAAAGAACGGAAACTCCAGTCGAACAGTGTTTATATGTACTCCGAAATGGAAAGCTCTCTTCTTATTTCCAGCCCACCCCCACCCCTTCTAATTCGATTTCGAGAACCCCCACCCCACGCGATTCTATCCATTCCCAGCACGTCTTCCCTTATATTCGGTTCAAATGGGAAAACGGAAGTGAAGGTGGCTCCACTTCCGGTCACTCTGAAAAGCTTAAAATTTCGGGGTTTCGATGTTTATTTATTTTTTTCTACCTTGAGGGTATTAGAACGAGGGAAAAATTTATTCTGGGCATTTTTCGTTTCGCTATTACTGTTTTTTTCAGCCACGTGAGAAGCACGTCTAACATGAGTTGACAGAAAACAACTTATACTCAGTAGTTATCGAAATATGTTCTTTTTTTTTGGTTATTTGTTCATCACTACCATGATTTTACAACGCTTTTTTTGGTTATTAGTTTATCAATAATCATTTGTTTATTGCTACCATGATTTTACCATGGTTTTTTTTATTGCAATGTGATTTTTTTTGGTATTTGGTAACCAGTAATCAGTACCATGATTTTACCATGATATTTTCTACCGTGATTTACCATGAATTTATCGTGATTTCTTTTACCATGATTTACCATGATTTTTTTACTATGATTTACCATGGTTTAACATCATTTTGTACCATGATTTACAATGAAATTAACATGATTTTTTTTCTATGATTTGTTTGGTTATTTGTTTATCAGAAGTTATTAATATATGATTTTTTTCGGCTTATTTGTTTGTCAGTGGCTATTAAAATAGGATTTTTTTTGTTTATTTGTTCATCAGTAGCTATTCAATTATGATATTTTTTGCTTATTTGTTTATCAGTAGTTATTTGAATATAAACAAACTCTAATATTGAAAGGAAGCTCTTCGTTTTTACTTTACCATTTCAAGAATAATGACATTAGATTACTTGAATTTGTATTACAATGCATTGAACATCACTGTAATATTCAATGTACAGTAAAATGCCCTGTAAAGTAAACTTGACTAAATTTTCTTTTTTACTTTACCACAGCAAGAATGGTGATCAATTTTGATATAATATTCCACTTTTCCTAAGGACGCATTGTTTGCATGTATATAAAAGACAAGTGGTAAAATAAACAGGATTATATGGCTGCAATTTCTTTATTGGAAAACAATGCATGGCATTAGGTGTTTCTCAGATTCAATGGGCAGTCCTAGAACAGGGGTTGCTTTGCAACTGTTTGGGCAGAAGATGGCCATTTTCTCTGTAGCAGAACTAAAAATGGAATTCAATCAGAACTTCTCCTGAGCAGAAAAAAAGAACGGAAACTCCAGTCGAATAGCATTCAAGTATACTCCGAAATGGAAAACTCTCCCCTTATTTCCTATCCTCCCCTCTCTAATTCGATTTCCAGACCACCCACGCGATTCTGTCCATTCCCAACACGTCTTCCCTTATATTCGGAACAAGTGGGAAAACGGAAGTGAAGGTGGGTCCACTTCCGGTCAGTCTGAAAAGCTTGAAGTTTTGGGGTTTCGATGTTTATTTATTTATGTTTTTACCTTGATGGTGTTGGAACGAGGGAAATTATTCTGTGGATTTTTCGTTCCGCTATTACTGTTTTTTTCAACCGCGTTAGAAGCATGCCTATGTGACAGAAAACAATTTATACTCAGTAGTTATTGAAATATGCATTTTTTGTTATTTGTTTATTAGTACCATGATTTTCCATCATTTTTTTGGTTATTTGTTTATCAGTAATCAGTTGTTTATCAGCACCATGATTTTACCACGGTTTAACATGTTTTTGCCTTGATTTTTTTTTACCAGGATTTTATCATGAGTTTTTTTTATTGAAATATGATTTTTGTCATTATTTGTATATCAGTAGCATGATTTTAACAGTATTTTGTTTTTGTTACTTGCTTAACAGTAGTTATTGAAATGTGATATTTTTGGTTCTTTAGTTTTAAGTAGTTATTCAAATGGGGTGTTTTGGTGAATAGTTTATCTGTAGTTTATTAAATATTATGTTTCTGGTTAATTGTTTATCAGTAGTTATATAAATATGTTTTTTTTGGTTGTTTATTAGTAGTTATTGAAATTAAATTATTTATATTTCAATAACAATAATTGAATATTGAAAAAAATTCTCGAATATTGAAAACAATATTTTCATTTTTACTTCACCACTTCAAGAATAATGACAGTAGTTTATTTGAATTTATAATGATGTACATTGCATTTCATTGTAATACGCAATGCATCATAAAACTTCATGTGAAGTAAATTTAACTAACTTTTCATTTTTACTTTACAACAGGAAAAAAATGATAAATTTATATACAAATTTCCACTTTGTTTAGGAATGCACCTCTATGGATTTCTATAAAAGGCAAGTGGTAAAATAAACAGGGTTATATGGCTGCCATTTCTTTATTGAAAAACAATGCATGGCATCACGTGTTTCTCAGATTCAATGGGCAACCCTAGAAGAGGGGTTGCTTTGGAACTATTTCGGCAGAAGATGGCCATTTTCTCGGCAGCAGAACATAAAATGGAATTCATTCAGTAATTCTCCAAAGCAGAAAAAAGAAGGGAAACTCCAGTCGAACAGCATTCAAATATACTCTGAAATGGAAAAAGCTTCCCTTATATCCTACCCTCCCCCCCCTCCCTCTAATTCGATTTCGAGATCCCCCCACGCAATTCTATCTATTCCCAACACGTCCTCCCTTATATTCGAAACAAGTGGGAAAACTTAAGTGAAGACGGGTGCACTTCCGGTCACTCTGTAGAGCTTAAAGTTTCGGGTTTTCGATGTTTATTTATTTATTTATTTTCTACCTTGATGGTATTGGAATGAGGGAAAAATTTATTCTGAGGATTTTTTTCTGCTATTACTATTATTTTTAATTGCGGGAGAAGCATGTCTAACATGATGTGACAGAAAACAACTCATACTCAGTAATTATTGAAATACATTTGTTTGGTTGTTTATTAGTAGTTATTGAAATATGGTATTTTTGTCATTTGTTCATCAGTATCATGATTTTACTATATTATATACCAGGATTTTTAGGTTATTTGTTTATCAGTACTATGATTTTATTATAATTTTTGTTTACTATGATTTACCACGATTTTACCATGATTTATCATGGTTTACCGTGCTTTTACTGTGATTTTTTTACATTGATTTTATCTTGATTTTACCATGATTTTTTTTGTTATTTTTTTATCAATAGTTAATGAAATGTGATTTTTTGGTTACTTGTTTAACAGTAATCAATTGTTTATCATTACCATGATTTTTTTGGTTATTCGTTTTATCAGTATTTAATGAAATATGATTTTTTACTTATTTGTTTATGTTATTTTAATATGATTTTTTATTATTATTTGTTTAGCAGTAGTTATTGAAATATGAACTATCTTGAATATTGAAAACAATCTTTTCATTTTTACTTCACCACTTCAAGAATAATGATATTAGTTTATTTTAATTTGTATTATAGTGCATTGCACATTACTATAATATTCAATGTATCGTGAAACCTCCTGTAAAGTAAACTTAACAGTCTTTTCATTTTTACTTTACCACAACAAGAATAATGATAAATTTATATGGAAAATTCCACTTTTTTTATGTGACACTGTTTGCATTTCTATAAAAGACGAGTGGTAAAATAAACAGGGTTATATGGCTGCCATTTCTTTATTAAAAAAAATGCATGGCATAACGTGATTCTCAGATTCAATGTGCAACCCTAGAAGAATGGTTGCTTTGGAACTATTTGGGCAGAAGATGGCCATTTTCTCGGCAACGGAACATAACATGGAATTCAGTCTGTACTTCTCCGAAGCAGAAAAAAGATTGGAAACTCCAGTCGAACAATATTCAAGTATATTCCGAAATAGAAAACTCTCCCCTTATTTCCAGCAATTCTCCCCCCCCTAATTCGATTTTCAAGACCCCGCCACGAGCGATTTTATCCATTCCCAACACGTCTTCCCTTATTCGGAGCAAGTGGGAAAACGGAAGTGAAGATGGGTGCACTTCCGGTCACTCTGTAGAGCTTAAAGTTTCGGGGTTTCGATGCTTATTTATTTATTTATTTTCTGCCTTGATGGTATTGGAATGAGGAAAAAATTAATTCTGGGGATTTTTCTTCCGCTATTACTATTATTTTTAACTGCGTGAGAAGCATGACTAACATGATGTGACAGAAAACAACTCATACTCAGTAATTATTGAAATACATTTGTTTGGTTGTTTATTAGTAGTTATTGAAATATGGTATTTTTGTCATTTGTTCATCAGTATCATGATTTTACTATATTATATACCAGGATTTTTAGGTTATTTGTTTATCAGTAATCAGTTGTTTATCAGTACTATGATTTATTATAATTTTTGTTTACTATGATTTACCACGATTTTACCATTATATTTTTACCATGATTTATCATGGTTTACCGTGTTTTTACTGTGATTTTTTTACAATGATTTTATCTTGATTTTACCATGATTTCTTTTATTGAAATACAATTTTTCCGTTATTTGTTTATCAGTACTATGATTTTTCTATGAATAACCATGATTTTTTTGGTTATTTTTTTATCATTAGTTAATGAAATATAATTTTTTGGTTACTTGTTTAACAGTAATCAATTGTTTATCATTACCATGATTTTTTTGGTTATTCGTTTATCAGTATTTAATGAAATAATGATTTTTTACTTATTTGTTTATGTTATTTTAATATGATTTTTTTTTTATTATTTGTTTAGCAATAGTTATTGAAATATAAACTATCTTGAATATTGAAAAGAATCTTTTCATTTTTACTTCACCACTTCAAGAATAATGATATTAGTTTATTTTAATTTGTATTATAGTGCATTGCACATTACTATAATATTCAATGTATCGTAAAACTTCCTGTAAAGTAAACTTAACAGTCTTTTCATTTTTACTTTACCACAACAAGAATAATGATAAATTTATATGGAAAATTCCTCTTTTTTTAAGGTGACACTGTTTGCATTTCTATAAAAGACAAGTGGTAAAATAAACAGGGTTATATGGCAGCCATTTCTTTATTGAAAAACAATGCATGACATTACGTGTTTCTCAGATTCAATGTGCAGCTTCAGAACAGGGGTTGCTTTGGAACTATTTGGGCAGAAGATGGCTATTTTCTCCAGAGGAGTACATAAAATGGAATTCAATCAGTACTTCTCCAAAGCAGAAAAAAGAACGGAAACTCCAGTCGCACGGAATTCAAATGTACTCCAAAATGGGAAACTCGCCCCATATTTTCAACCCTCCCCCCCCCCTCTAATTCAATTTCGAGACCCCCTACCCCCACGCGATTCTGTCCTTTTCTACACGTCTTCCCTTATATTCGGAACAAGTGGGAAAAGCGGAAGTGAAGATGGGTCCACTTCCGGTCACTCTGAAAAGCTTAAAGTTTAGGGGTTTCGATGTTCATTTGTTTATTTTTTTATTTTTACGTGATGGTATTGGAACGAGGGAAAAATTTATTCTGGGGATTTTTCGTTTCGCTATTACTGTTTTTTTAACCGCGTGAGAAGCATGTACAACATGATGTGACAGAAAACAACTTATACTCATTAGTTATTCAAATACGATATTTTCGGTTATTTGTTTATTAGTACTATGATTTTACCATGATTTTTTTAGTTATTTGTTTATCAGTAATTAATGAAATATGATTTTTTTAAATACTAGTTTATCAGTAATCATTTGTTTATCAGCACTATGATTTTACCATGATTTACGATGATTTTTTTAGTTATTTGTTTATTAGTAATTAATGAAATATGTTTTTTTTACTTACTTGTTTATCAGTAATCATTTGTTTATCATTACCATAATTTTACGATGATTTTTTCTTTGGTTACTTGTTGATCATTAGTTATTGGAATATGGTTTTTTATTGGTTATTCGGTTATCACTATTTATTGAAATATGATTTTTTTCTTATTTGTTTATCTTATTGAAATATATTTTTTTGCTTATTTGTTTATGAGTAGTTATTGAAATACAAACAATCTTGAATATTAAAAACAAACTTTTCATTTTTACTTTACCACTTCAGCAATAATGATATTAGTTTATTTGAATTTGTATTATAGCGCATTCCACATCACTATAATATTCAATTTATCGTGAAAATTCCTGTGAAGTAACCTTAACTATCTTTTCATTTTTACTTTACCACAGTAACAATAATAATAAATTTATATAGAAGATTCAACATTGCCTAGGGACACACTGTTTGCATTTCTATGAAAGACAAGTGGTAAAATAAACAGGGTTATATGGCTGCCATTTCTTTATTGAAAACAATGCATGGCATTGCGTGTTTCTCAGATTCAATGTGCAGCTTCAGAACACGGGTTGCTTCGGAACAATTTGGGCAGAAGATGGTCATTTTCTCGGCAGCAGAACATAAAATGGAATTCAATCAGTACTTTTCCAAATCAGAAAAAAGAACGGAAATTCCAGTCGAACAGCATTTTGGTATACTCCTCCGAAATGGAAAGCTCTCCCCTTAAAATCCAGCTTGCCCCCCCTCAAATTCGATGTCGAGACCCCCCACGCGATTCTATCCATTCCCAACACGTCTTCCCTTATATTCGGAAGAAGTGGGAAAACGGACGTGAAGATGTCTCCACTTCCGGTCACTCTGGGAAGCTTAAAGTTTCGGGGTTCCATGTTTATTTATTTATTTATTTTTTTTTTTACCTTGAGGGTGTTGGAACGAGGGAAAAATTTATTCTGGAGATTTTTCGTTTCGTTATTGCTGTTTTTTCTAACAGCGTGAGAAGCATGTCTAACATGATGTAACAGAAAACAACTGATACTCAGTACACTTATTGAAATATGATTTTTTTTATTTATTTATTTATGAGTACCTTGATTTTACCATGCTGTTTTGGTTATTTCTTTATCAATAATCATTTGTTTACCAGTATCATGATTTTACCATTATTTTTTTTATTGAAATATAATTTTGGGTGTATTTGTTAAACAATAATCAGCTGTTTATCAGTACCATGTTTTTTTTACCGTGATTTACCATGGTTTATCATGAGTTTTTTACAATGATTTACCATGGTTTACCATGAATTTACCATGATTTTTTGGTTATTTGTTTATCAGTACCACGATTTTACTATGATTTTTTTGGTCATTTATTTATCAGTAGTTATTGAAATATGAACTTTTTATTTGTTTATCAGTACTTACTGAAATATGATATTTTTGCTTATTTTTATATCAGTAGTTATTAAAATATGATTTTTTTGCTTATTTGTCTATCAGTGGTTATTGAAATATGAATTTCTATGCCTGTTTCTTTATCAGTAGATATTGAAAAATAAACAATCTTGAATATTGAAAACAATCTTTTCATTTTTACCTTACCACAAAAATTATGATAAATTTCAATGGAAAATTCTACTTTTCCTAAGGATACACTGTTTGCATTTCTATAAAAGAAAAGTGGTAAAATAAACATTGTTATGTGGCTGCCATTTCTTTATTGAAAAACAATGCATGGCATTACGTGTTTCTCAGATTCAATGTGCGCTTCAGAACAGGGGTTGCTTTGGAACTATTTGTGCAGAAGGTGACCATTTTCTCCTCAGTGGAACATAAAATGCAATTCAATCAGTACTTCTCCAGAGCTGAAAAAAGAACGAAAACTCCAGTCGAACAGCATTCAAGTGTTCTCCGAAATGGAAAACTCTCTCCTTATTTCCAACCTCTCTCTCCCCTCTAATTCGATTTCAAGACCCCCCCTCCCCACACGATTCTATCCATTCCCAACACGTCTTCCCTTATATGCGGAACATGTGGGAAAACGGAAGTGAAGATGGGTTTCACTTCCGGTCGCTCTGGAGAATTTAAAGGTTCAGGGTTTCGATGTTTATTTATATTTTTTTTTACCTTGATGGTAATGGATCGAGGGAAAAATTTTTTCTGGCGTTTTTCACTATTACTTTTTTTTTAACCGCTTGAGAAGCATGTCTAACGTGATGTGACAGAAAACAACTTATACTCAGTAGTTATTGAAATATGTTTTCTTTGATTGTTTGTTTATCAATACCATGATTTTAGTATATTTTTATCATGATTTATTTGTTTATCAGTAATCAGTTGTTTATCAGTACCATGATTTTACCACGCATTTTTTACCATGACTTTTACCTTGATTGCTTTTACCATGATTTACCAAGACTTTCGATATTTTTATCATGTTTTACCATGATTTTTTTATTGATATATGATTTTTTTATTGATATATGATTTTTTTAATTGTTTATCAGTAACAGTTTATCATTACCATTACCATGATCTTACCTTGATTTTTTTTTGGTTACTTGTTTAACAGTAGTTTTTTAAATATGAAATTTTTGGTTATTTTTTTATCAGTAGTTATTAAAATATGAATTTGTTTGGTTTATCAGTAGTTATTGAAATGTAAGCAATCTTCAATATCGAATACAATCTTTACATTTTTACTTTACCATTTCAAGAATAATGATAGTAGTTTATTTGAATTTGTATTATATTGAATTGCACATCACTATAATATTCAATTTATTGTGAAACTTAGCAATCTTTTAATTTTTACTTTACCATAACATAAATAATGATAAATTTATATAGAAATTTCCACTTTTCCTAAGGATGCACTGTTTGCATTTCTATAAAAGTAAAGTGGTAAAATAAACAGGGTTATATGGCAGCCATTTCTTTATTGAAAAACAATGCATGGCATTGCGCGTTTCTCAGATTCAATGTGCAACCGTAGAACAGGGGTTGCTTCGGAACTATTTTTGCAGAAGATTGCCCTTTTCTCGGCAGCAGAACATAAAATGGAATTCAATCAGTAGTTCTCCAAAGCAGAAAAAAGAACGGAAACTCCACTCGAACAGCATTCAAGTATATTCTGAAATGGAAAACGCTCCCCTTATATCCAAACCTCCCCCCTCCTTTAATTCGATTTCGAGATCCCCCAACCTGGACTTGATATAACCTGGACTTGATCCTATTCAACAGATCAGTTAATGATAAATCATTTAAATTTTAAATTGCTAACTATTATTCTATCATTATTTGCTAAGATGCGGACAGACTGAACTTTTCCAACACAATGGTCTAGATTAACAGTTACAATATTTTAAAGCCAAGCAAAGTATTACAGGACATTACTAATTAGATGCTCATAGCTTTAACATGGCTTTGTAAGATCATGGAGTGAATTGTGAACGCCAGATTGATATATGTATTAGAAACAAAAAGTCTTTTATCAATGGATCAAAGCTGAAGAGTTAATTTTTACAGTATGTTACTTTTAGAGACTGCTATTAGGGAAGCATTTATAACGAATAAATATTTAGTTTCAATGTTTTTTGATACGGAGAAAGTCTATGATAGAGTATGGTGATTTGGTATTTTAAATGACTTATTCAACAACACTGGTTTCCGTCGAAATCTACGCACTTTCATTCAAAATCTGTTAAAGACAAGAATTCAAATATTCACGTTGGTAGAATTTTTTCTAAAAGGACTCTGTTCCTCAGGGCAATGTTTTAAGTGTACTTTTACTCATTAAATCAAGGAATTTTAAATCAAATTCCACCATAGGTTAATTGATCTATATTTGTCTATCGACTTTCAGATTTCTTGTACTCGTGTCAACATAGTTTTTATTGAACATCAAATTCACACAGCAGTACGAAAACTTACAAAATTGGCTGACAAAAAAAGCTCGGTTTTCACCTCTCAAAACATAACGTGTGTTATTTTTTTATACTGAGACTTATACATTTACACACTGAAATTTTATTATATGAACAATCAATTCCAATTGTACCAGAAAAAGAAATTCAAAGAAAGATCTTTTATTCAATCTGTTAACATACCTTTAATGCTTCTAATATAAAATGTGTAACAAAAGCAATTTTAGTTGTTTTTATAATAATTCGCTTTTATCCTTCAACTCTCGGAAAAACAACTATTTGCTTGGCACAGCTTATCGAAAATTGATGTTCTTGCAATTAAACTTAACTTTCTTCTTCTTCATTGGTGTAACAGCTCCAACGTGGGCCAAGGTCGTCTGCCTACTGGCAGAATCCGAGACAGGATATGTTTTCTTTTACTAGGTAGCATTGTCAGCTGTACGCCCAACGCTCTACAGGCATATTAGACAGGGCCCAATTCGACCAATTCAATTTTTCTAAATGAATTTGACATTTACATTGAGAAAAATTGAAAAATGCGATAAGGACATATTTTGCTTTAGTCATTTATACTAGTATTCTCTACTTCTCTTATATATTCAAGTGTGTATTATTGTGTATGTAAGTATATAAGTATTATTGTAGTAATTTATTTGACTTTGTATTGCTGTGCATTGTACATTACTATATTATTCAATGTATAGCCAAAATCCCTGTAATGTAAACTTCAATAATTTTCATATTGACTTTACCACAAAACAAAAATGATACATTTATATAGCAAATTTCACTTTTCATAAGGATACATTTTACATGTCTATAAAAGACAAGTGGTAAAATGAACAGGGTTACATGGTTGCCGTTTCTTCATTGAAAAACAATGCATGGCACTACGTATTTCTCAGATTCAATGTGCAGCTTCAGAACAAGGGTTGCTTTGGAACTATTTGGGCAGAAGATGGCCTTTTTTTCCTGAGCAGAACATAAAATGGAATTCAATCAGTACTTCTCCAAAGCAGAAAAAAGAATGGAAACTCCAGTCGAACAGCATTCAAGAATACTCCGAAATGGAAAACTCTCCCCTTATTTCCCGCACCCCGCCTCCCCCTATAATTCGATTTCAAGACACCCCCACGCGAATCCATCCATTCCCAACACGTCTTCCCTTATATTCGGAACAAGTGGAAAACGGAAGTTAAAATGGGTCCACTTCTGGTCACCCAGAAAAGCTTAAGTTTCGGGGTTTCAATGTTTATTTATTTATTTACTTTGATGGTATTGGAAGCAGGGGAAAAATTATTCTGGGGATTTTTCGTTTCGATATTAATGTTTTTTTAGCCGCGTGAGAAGCATGTCTAACACGATGTGACAGAAAACAACTTATACTGAGTAGTTATTGATATATAATTTTTTGGTAATTTTTTAACAGTGCCATGATTTTACCGCGGTTTTTTTACCTTGATTTACCATGATTTTACCATGATTTTTTTTATTGAAATATGATTGTGATTTTTGGTTATTTGTTTATCAGTAATTAGTTGTTTATCGGTACCCTGATATTTTAGTATGTTTTACCCAATTTTTTTTTATTGCTACATGATTTGTCTTTGGTTATTTGTTTATCGGTACCACGATTTTATCAGGTTTTTTTTACCATGATTTTACCATGATTTTTTTACCATGATTTAACATGATGTGTTTGGTTATTAGTTTATCAGTAGTTATTGAAATATATTTTTTTGTTTATTTATAGTTATTAAAATATAAACAATCTTGAATACCACTTTTACCACTTCAAGAATAATGATAGTAGTTTATTTGTATTTGTATTGTAGTGCAATGCACATGACTATAATTTTCAATCCACCATAAGAGATGCTGGGAAGTATAATTAATTATCTTTTCCTTTTTACTTTACCACAGCAAGATTAATGATACAGTTATATAGAAAATTCCACTTTAACAAAGGATACACTGATTGCATTTCTGTAAAAGACAAGTGGTAAAATAAACAGGGTTATATGGCTGCCCTTTCTTTATTGAAAAACAATGCATGACACATTACGTGTTTCTCAGATTCAATGTGCAGCTTCAGAACAGGGGATTCTTTGGAACTATTTGGGCAGAAGATGGCCATTTTCTCCAGAGCAGAACATAAAATGGAATTTAATCAGTAGATCTCCAAAGCAGAAAAAAGGAACGTAAACTCCAGTCGAACAGCATTCAAGTATACTAAGAAATGGAAAACTCTCCCCTTATTTCCAACTCCCCCCCTCCTCTAATTCGATTTCGACACCCCGAAGCGATTCTATCCATTCCCAACACGTCTTCCCTTATATTCGGAAAAAAGTGGGAAAACGGAAGTGAAGATGGGTTCAGTTCCGGTCACTCTGAAAAGCTGTAAGTTTCGGGGTTTCGATGTTTATTTATTTATTCATTTTTTTTACCTTGATGGCAGAGGAACGAGGGAAAAATTTATTCTGGGAGTTTTTCGTTGCGCTATTACTGTTTTTCTTAACCGCGTGAGAAGCATGCCTAACATGATGTGACAGAAAATTACTTATACTTATAGTCAGTAGTTATTGAAATATGTATTTTTTTTTGTTTATTCGTTTAACGGTACCATGGTTTTTATCTTGATTTACCATGGTTTTTTTGTTTGTTTATCAGTACGAGGATATTTACCACGATTGTTTTTGTTAGTTGTTTATTAGTAATCAGTTGTTTACCAGTGCCATGATTTTACCATGATTTTTTATTCAAATATAATTTTTTTGGTTATCTGTTTATCTGTAATCAGTTGTTTATTAGTATCTTAATTTTTCTTACCATGGTTTACCGTGATTTTTTCCATGATTTTCCATGATCCAACTTATACTCAGTAGTTATATTATCAAATATGACTTTTTTGTTTATTTTTTTATCTGTAGTTATTGAAATATGTTTTTTAGTTATTTGTTTATTAGTACCATGATTTTACCATGCATTTTTTGGTTATTTGTTTGTCAATAATCAGTTGTTTATCAGTACCTTGATTTTACCATGATCTTTTCACCGTAATTTTTTTTATCATGGTTTACCATGATTTTTTACCATAATTTTTTTTAATTGAAATATGACTTTTTGGTTATTTGTTTATCAGTAATCAGTTGGGTTATCAGTAACATGATTTTATCGTGATTTTTTTTACCATGGTTTTATTTTTTCAGATTTACCGTTGCATGAATTTACCATGACTTTTTTTTTATTTTTTATCAGTAGTTATTGAAACATCATTTTTTGTTGATTTGTTTATCAGTATCATGAATTTACCATGACTTTTTTTTTTTTTTTATCAGTAGTTATTGAAATATGATTTTTTTCGGTTATTCGTTTATGAGTAGTTATTGAAATATGAATTTCTTTGCATATTTGTTTATCATTAGTTATTGAAATATAAACAATCCTGAATATTGAAAAAATTGTTTTCATTTTTTTTTTACCACTTTAAGAAAAATGATAATAGGTTATTTGAATTTGTATTATAGTGCATTGCGCGTCACTATACTGTTAAATTCATCGTGAAATTTCTTGTGAGGTAAACTTAACTCTCGTTTCATTTTTATTTTACTACAACAAGCATATTTATACATTTATATGGAAAATTCCACTTTAGCAAAGGATCCACTGTTTGCATTTCTATAAAGGACAAGTGGTAAAATAAACAGGGTTATATGGCTGCCATTTCTGTATTGGAAAACAATGCATGGCATTACGTGTTTCGCAGATTCAATGTGCAGCTTCAGAACATGGGTTGCTTCGGAACTATTTGGGTCGAAGATGGCCATTTTCTTGGGAGCAGAACGTAAAATGGAATTCAATCAGTACTTTTCCAAAGCAGAAAAAAAGAACGGAAACTCCAGTCGAACAGCATTCAAGTATACTCCGAAATGGAAAACTCTCCCCTTATTTCCAGTCCTGTTTCCCTCTAATTCAATTTCGAGACTCCCCACGAGAGATTCTTCCCATTCCCGACACGTCTTCCCTTATATTCTGAACAGGTGGGAAAAAGGAAGTGAAGATGGGTCCACTTCCGGTCACTCTGAAAAGCTTAAAGTTTCGAGGTTTCGAGATTTATTTTTTTTTCTACCTTGATGGTAGTGGAAGGAGGGAAAAATTTATTCTGGTTTTTTTTTTTTTTGTTTCGTTATTACTGTTTTGATTTTTTTTTAACCGCGTGAGAAGCATGTCTAAGATGATGTGACAGAAAAAAAAATGATACTCAGTAGTTTTCGAAATAAAATTTGTTGGTTGTTTATCGGTAGTTATTGAAATAGGTTTTTTTTTGTTATTTGTTTATCAGTAATCAATTGTTTATGAGTATTATGAATTTACCATGATTTTTTTCTTCAAATATGATTTTTTTTGGTTATTTGCTTATCAGTAATCAGTTATTTATAAGAACCATGATTTTACAATGATTTCTTTTAACATAATTTACTATGATTTTTTTACCATGATTTAATATGGTTTACCACTATATTACCATGATTTAATATGGTTTACCATTATTTTTTACTATGATTTAGCATGATTTATCATGAATTTACCATGATTTTTTTGGTTATTTTTTTCAGTGATCAGTTTTTTATCAGTCGTATGATTTTTTTTTACTATGATTTACTATGATTTTTTGGTTATTTGTTTATCAGTAGTTATTAAAATATAAACAATCTTGAATATTGAAAACAATCTATTCATTTTTACTTTACCACTTCAAGAATACTGATAGTACTTCATTTGTATTTTTATTGTAGTGCGTTGCACATCACTATAATATTCAATGTCTCGTGAAACTTCCTGTAAAGTAAATTTAACTCTCTTTTCATTTTTTCTTTACCACAACAAAAAAAATGATACATTTATATGGAAAATTCCATTTTTCTTAAAGATACATTATCTGCATTTCTATAAAAGACAAGTGGTAAAATAAACAGGTTTATATGGCTGCCATTTCTTTATTGAAAAACAATGCACGGCATTACGTATTTCTCAAATTCAATGTGCAGCTTCAGGACAAGGGGTTGCTTTGGAACTATTTGTGCAGAAGATGGCCATTTTCTCCTGAGTAGAACATAAAATGGAATTCAATCAGTACTTCTCCAAAGCAGAAAAAAGGAACGGAAACACTAGTCGAACAGCATTCAAGTACACTCCGAAATGGAAAAACGTCCCCTTATTTTCAACTCCCCCCTTTAATTCGATTTCAAGACCCCCCCCCCAAGCGATTCTATCTATTCCCAACACGTATTCCCTTATATTCTGAACAGGTGGGAAAACCGAAGTGAAGATGGGACCACTTCCGGTCACTCTGAAAAGCTTAAAGTTTTGGGGTTTTGATGTTCATTTATTTTATCTTGATAATATTGGAACGAGGGAAAAATTTATTCTGGGTGTTTTTCGTTTCGCTATTACTGTTTTTATTTTTAACCGCATGAGAAGCATGTCTAACATGACGCGACAGAAAACAACTTAACTGATTATAAGTTGTTTATTGAAATATGTTTTTTTTTGTTATTTGCTATTAGTGCCATGATTTTTTTGGTTAGTGGTTTATCAATAACCAGTTGTTTCTCAGTACCATGATTTTACCATGATTTTTTTGGTTATCGGTTTATCAGTACCATGATTTTACCATATTTTTTTATCACGATTTTTTTGGTTATTTGTTCCTCAGTAATCAGTTGTTTATAATTACCTTGATTTTACCGTGATTGTTTTACCATTATTTTATCGTGATTTCTTATACCATGATTTACCATAATTTTATTGTGATTTCTTATACCATGATTTACCATAATTTTTTACCATGATGTGTGATTTTTTTTTATCATGATTTAAAATTATTTTAATTTGATTTTTTTATTGAAATATGATGTTTTGGCTTATTTGTGTGCAGTGGTTATTGAAATATGATTTTTTTGTTTATTTGTTTATCAGTAGTTATTAAAATATAAACATCCTTGAATATTGAAAGCTATTTTTTCATTTTTCTTTACCACTTCAACGATAATGATATTAATTTATTTGAATTTGTATAATAGTTCATTGCACATCACTATAATATTCAAATTATCGTGAAAATTCCTGTAAAGTAAACTTAACAATATTTTCATTTTTACATTACCACAGCTAGAATAATGATAAATTTATATGAAAAATTCCACTTTCCATAAAGATACACTGTTTGCTATTCTATAAAAGGCAAGTGGGAAAATAAACAGTTTTATATGGTAGCCATTTCTTTATTGAAAAACAATGCATGGCATGACGTGTTTCTCAGATTCAATGTGTAGTTTTAGAACAGGGGTTGCTTTGGAACTATTTGCAGCAGAAGATGGCAATTTTCTCCTGAGCAGAACATAAAATGGAATTCAATCTGTACTTCTCCAAAGCAGAAAAAAGACCGGAACTCCAGTTGAACAGCATTCAAGTACACTCCGAAATAGAAAACTCTCCCCTTATTTCCTAACCTCCCCCCTCTTCTAATTCGATTTCAAGACGCAATTCTATCCATTCCCAACACGTTTTCCCTTACATTCGGAACAAGTGGGAAAATGGAAGTGGAGAGGGTTCCACTTCCGGTCACTCTGAGAAGCTTAAAGTTTCGGGGTTTTAAATGTTTACTTATTTATTTATTTATTTTTTTACATTGAGTGTATTGGAACGAGGGAAAAATTTATTCTGAGGATTTTTCGTTTCGCTATTACTGTTTTTTTTAACAGCGTGAGAAGCATGTCTAACATGATGTCACACAAGATAGCTTATACTCAGTATTTATTAAAATACGATTTTTTGGTTATATGTTTATCAGTAATTATTGAAATATGATATTATTTTGTTATTTGTTTATCAGTACCATGATTTTACTACGAGTTTTTTTTACCATGATTTACCATGATTTTTTCACAATGATTTACCAGGGTTTACCATGATTTTTCGATGATGTTATTTGTTTAACTGTAGTTATTAGAATATAAATTTTTTGTTATTTGTTTATGAGTACCATTATTTTACTTTTATTTTTTTTTTGCCATAATTTTACTTTTATTTTTTTTTGCCATGATTTTTTTACCATGATTTTACCATGCTTTTTTTGGGTACTTGTTTAACAGTAGTTATTGGAATGGGATTTTTGTGGTTATTTGTTTATCAGTAGTTATTGAATTATGTTTTTTTTTGTTATTTGTTTATCATTAGTAAATTGAAAAAGGTATTTTTTGGTTATTGTTTATCAGTATTTATTGAAATATAAATTTCTTTGCTTATTTGTTTACCAGTAGTTATTGAAATATGAACAATATTGAATATTGAAAACAATCTTTTCATTTTTACTTTACCTCTTCAAGAATAACGATAGCAGTTTATTTGAATTAGTATTATAGTGCATTGCACATCACTGTAATATTCAATTTATCGTGACACTTCCTGTGAAGTAAATTTAACTATCTTTTCATTTTTACTTTACCACAGCAAGAATACTGATAAATGTATATAGAAAATTCCATTTTTATTAATTATACACTGTTTGCATTTTTATAAAAGGCAAGCGGTAAAACAAACAGGGTTATATGGCTGCCATTTCTTTATTGAAAAACAATGTATGGCATTACGTGTTTCTCAGATTGAATGTACAGCTTCAGAACAGGGAATGCCTTGGACCTATTTGGGCGGAAGATGGCCATTTTCTTGGGCGCAGAACATAAAATGGAATTCAATCAGTACTTCTCCAAAGCAGAAAAAAAAACGGAAACTCCAGTCGAACAGCATTCAAGTATACTCCGAAATGGAAAACTCTTCCTCTTATTTCCAGCCCTCCCCTCCCCCCTCTAATTCGATTTCGAGCCCCCCCTACGCCATTCTATCTATACCCAACACGTCTTCCCTTATATTCCGAACAAGTGGGAAAACGGAAGTGAAGATGGGTCCACTTCCGGTCACTCCGGAAAGCTTAAAGTTTTTTGGTTTCGATGTTTATTTATTTATTTTTTTACTTACCTTGATGGTTTTGGAACGAGTGAAATATTTATTCTGGGGAATTTTTCGTTTGTTTACTGTTTTTACTGTTTTTTTTTAACCGCTTGAGAAACATGTTTAATATGATGTGACAGAAAACAACTTTACAGGATATAAGTTATTTATTGTATAGTTATTTATTTTGTTATTTGTTATTAGTGCCATGACTTTTTTGTTCATTGGTATATCAATAATCAGTTGTTTATCAGTACCATGATTTTTTTTGGCTATCGGTTTATCAGTACCATGATTTTACCATGATTTACTATGTTTTTTTTTTTTTTTTTTTTTTTTTTTTTTGGCTATTTGTTTATCAGTAACATGATTTTACCATGATTTTCTGGGTTATTGGTTTATCAGTAATCAGTTGTTTATAAGTAACATAATTTTTTTTGGTTATTGGGGTATCAGTTGTTGTTGAAATATGATTTTCTTTTGATTATTTGTTTATCAGTAGTTAATGAAACCTGATTTTTTTTTTTTTTTTTTTTGGGTTATTTGTTTATCAGTAGTTATTGAAATATAATCTTTTTTACGTTGACAGTATTGGAACGAGGGAAAAATTTATTCTGAGGATTTTTCTTCCGCTATTACTATTATATTTTAATTGCGTGAGAAGCATGTCTAACATGATGTGACAGAAAACAACTCATACTCAGTAATTATTGAAAAATGATTTTTTTTTGTTTATCAGTAAATATTGAAATTTGTTTATTTCTTGGGGTCATTTGTTTAACAGTACCATGATTTTACCATATTTTTTTTATTACGATTTTTTTGTTTATTTGTTTTTCAGTAATAAGTTGTTTATCATTACTTTGATTTTACCGTGATTGTTTCACCATAATTTTACCGTGATTGTGATTTTTTTATCATGATTTATCATGGTTTACCATGATTTTAATTTGATTTTTTTATTGAAATATGATTTTTGGTTATTTGTTTATTAGTAGTTATTGAAATATGATTTTTTTGGCTTATTTGTGTGCAGTGGTTATTGAAATATAATCTTTGTGTTTATTTGTTTATCAGATATTTGTGTTTATTTGTTTATCAGAGTAGTTATTGAACTATAAACAATCTTGAATATTGAAAACTATCTTTTCATTTTTCTTTACCACTTCGAGAATAATGGTATGAGTTTATTTGAATTTGCATTATAGAACATTGCACATCAATATAATATTCAATTTATCGGGAAACTTCCTGTGAAGTAAACTTAGCGAAATTTTCATTTTTATTTTACCACATCAAGAATAACGATACATTTATATTGAAAATTCCACTTTATCAAGGAATACACTGTTTATATGAAAGACAAGTGGTAAAATAAATAGGGTTATATGGCTGCCGTTTCTTTCTTGAAAAACAATGAATGGTATTACGTGTTTCTCAGATTCAATGTGCAGCTTCAGAACAGGGGTTGCTTTGGAATTATTTGGGCAGAAGATGGCCGTTTTCTCTGCAGCAGAACATAAAATGGAATTCAATCAGTACTTCTCCAAAGCAGAAAAAAGAACGGAAACTCCAGTCGAACAGCATTCAAGTATACTCTGAAATGGAAAACACTCCCCTTATATCAATCCTCCGCCCCCTAATTCGATTTCGAGATCCCCACACACGATTCTGTCTATTCCCAACACGTCCTCGCTTATATTCGGAACAAGTGGGGAAAACGGAAGTGAAGATGGGTCCATTTCCGGTCACTGTGAAAAGCTTAAAGTTTCTGGTTTTCGATGTTTTTTTTTTGTTTTTACCTTGATGGTATTAGAACTAGGGAAAAATTTATTCTGGGGATTTTTCTTCCGCCATTAGTATTCTTTTTAACCACTTGAGAAGCATGTCTAACATAACATAACATCAACTTACCCTTTTAACTCCAACAAAAGAAAACCTCTCATCCGTTCATGTTTAATTTAAACTCATTCCAAATTAAGGGACAACAGCAATAACAACAAACCCCATGAAAGATGTCAACCCATGAAATATTCAGACCTGCATTAAATCGTCCATTCGCATTGTGATACATGAATTTCATTCCTTTGTAAATATAATTATGTATATAGAACTAATGCTTTCAATAAAAATTAAAGTATTCGCATGAACCTGAAAGTTGCCCTCGTCTTAAAGCCATTATATGTCTAGTCTAGGCCAATATGTATATAATAGGAGATTGGGAATCTTTAAGTTATAAAATAGTTCCCATTCAATTTTATAATTAAAGATTGGCTGCATGTTAGATGTAGCCTATGTTCTTGGCAATTTTGAATGATCCAGGTTGGAAGCTGAATTCTTATAACAGACAAACAAATAGAATTTCAGTTTTTATATAAGGTATCTCATGATATAAGTAGGGATAAAATAACAATATTTTACTGAATCCTTCTGTTTTTTTCTCTTAAAGTAGTTGGATTGAGCTGAGTAATTCTTTTTAAAGGATGGAAGAACCAATAAATTTAGGATAACCACTGTTCTATATCAGTGATGATTGGCCTATGGCTATCTATGTCAGTGATCATGTTATATATATAGGAACACCTTTGAATATCACTCATTTCTCTCACATCCATTTAGATTCTCAAACCTTACCCTTTAAACTGCAGAAAAAAAGACCCTGGTCCGTCCTTGTTTAATTTAAACTCATTCCAAATTAAAGGGCATCAGCAACAAAGCTCATGAAAGACGTCCACCCTTGAAATACCACCCTTGCATTACGTCGTCTATTCACATTGTGATACATGAATTTCATTTCTTTGTAAATAGAATTATGTATATAAAAATAATGCTTTTTGATAAAAACTGAAGTGTTCCCTTGAGCCTGAAAGTTGTCCACTTCTTGTGGCTGTTATTGGTCTAGTATAGGACAAGATGTTACATGATATATATAATGGGAAGAATGGGAGATTGGGACTTACAGGCTTATGTAGGTACTATGTAAGCGGCAATTTTGAAAGCTCCATTTTGGAAAATGAATTTACATAACAGACAAACAAATGGAATTTTAGTTTTATATATAAGGTATCTTAAGACATAGGTAGAAACACGTAATAAAATAACATGGATTTTTTACTATTTCCTTCTGTTTTTCGCTTAATGAAGATGGGTTGCCAAGAGGGTGATGAGTGATTTTTTTGGAGGATTTGGTCTAGTATAAGGCCAATATGTTACAGGATATATATAATAGAGATTGGGTTATAGGAGGAGGAATAGGAGATCTTTAAGTTATAAAATAGCTTACGGGCTTATGTAGGCTATAGCCTATGAGTGCCGCAATTTTGAAAGTTCCAGGTTGAAAACTGAATTTACATAACAGACAAATAAATGAAATTTCAGTTTTATATATAAGGTATCTTAAGACATAGGTAGAAACATAGGCCAAGAAGGTGATGAATGATTTTTTTTTTGGAAAAGAATTTGGTATTAGGGACCACTGTTCTATATCAGTGATCATGTAAGTATCACAATATATAGGAATACCGTCGAATAACACTAATTTCTCTCACGTCCATCTAGATTCTCAAACCTTACCCTTTGAATTACAATAACAAAAACAAAAACAAAAAACTATCGTCCGTTCATGTTTAATTTAAACTCATTCGAAATTAAAGGACAGCATAGCAACAACAACAAAGCCCATGAAAGACGTCCACCCATGAAATATTCAGCCTGCATTACGTCGTCCATTCGCATTGTGATACATGAAGTGCCCTATAAAAGCAACACGCCGCCGGGCATTAATAATGAAGCCGTCTACATTTCCGCGCTCCTTGACTTTTTTGTTGGCGGACACGTCCAGAGGTGAAGAAATACTCCCCCATCCTGTAAAAGCCTCATCGTCCATTAGGGCGGGCGAGTTGGTATGGGGATGGGGCAATTGCGGAGGCGGATGGCAAAAAATAAAGACACTCGAAGAGGACATTTGCCACAGATGTATTATGAGCTATTTCCTTTTCTCGCTCCGCCGAAATGCTTCCGAGTTGCCAATGGCATCGGCGAAATGAATTAGGGACCCCCTTCCTGGTAACTGTATCCGTGCCGGTTGTTCGTAAGTCTATTAGCGGTGTCTTCTGGGGATGGTGGCAGCTGGAGCGTTTGGTTTATATTTCTTCCTTAGCTTTCTTTGCTGTGATGAATGCACAAGGATGGAGGGGGAAACAGTTTAAATAACAGAAGAAGGCATTCCAAGATACAGGATTAAATAAATATTTATAATGCTTTCTGGGCAAAAATATATTTGTGCACCCTTTACTGTTATGATATATTTATTATTATCAAAGACACACACAGTGAATCTTAGTGAATCACCCTTTAAGAGATTCTAACGTCTAGGCTTATACTAGACATACAATAGCTTCAAGAAAAGGGCCATTTTCAGGTTCATGGGAATAATTGAATTTTTGTTTACAAGCATTGCTATATATGAACTCTGGGTTAAAACAATTTATTATTTACAAAAAAAAAAAAAATTTAAATTAAAAATTTCAATTTGATTCACAAGTGCAGTTCACTCCAAGAACGGAGATTTTAGAGTTTCGGGTGTACGGAGAATTTTAACCACGTTATCTACTACTACTACACCACACCACATTACTCTGCCTAGAGCTGATATGCCCCTATGAAGTTTGTGAATGATGTGGGTGAGAGAAGTCTGACTTGGTTCCGTGACGATCTTACAGTCATATGAGACCAGGACCTACGGCTTAAAGTGGATTAGGGACCCTTCCTGGTAACTGTATCCGTGCCGGTTGTTCGTAAGTCTATTAGTGGTGTCTTCTGGGGATGTTGTAAGCTGTAGCGTTTGGTTTATTTTTCTCATTTTCTCTTTCTTTGTTGTTATGAATGCCGAAGGATGAAGGGAAAAGCAGTTTAAATAACAGAATCGTATTGCTTTCAGAAAGCATTCCAAGGTACATGATTAAATAAATATTTATAATGCTTTCTGGGCAAAAATATATTTCTTTTTATTATATTAGTGTTGGGCACTTTCTATTGTACTTTACTGTTATACATTTATTATTGTCAAAGACACACACAGTAGTCACTCCTAAAGAGATTGTAACGTCTCTGACTATACTATACCTACAAAGATACTTTATTTTTTATTTACAACATTATTATTTATAAAGAACTCTGGGTTAATACAATTATTTACAAAAAAAAAATAAATTGAAGATATAAATATGATTCACGAGTTCTCAAGTCTACGACGGATTTTCACAAGTTCTGCGCAGATCTATTATCACACGACATGATACACAAACCACAAGGGGTTTACTTTGTAAACATCCGGAAAACTCCGGCCTGTTCAGTCACTTTCAGAAAAAAAAAACACTTCTTTGTCGACAACGTCGCTGAACTCTCTCTTTTCTTTTCCAAAACGAAAATCCGTCAAGAGGGTCGGCTTCCCTTACTTCTCTTTGGAGTAAGCACTTTCTCAGCCCATAGTAAATCACCACTCACAATGCACTCATGATGTAATCCATTTTCCATCTGTAATTCTTTTGGTTGTGAAGGATGCACAGATAATCGCTAATTTTCTGAGTCTCATTACATGAGAAAGTGTTTCCATTAGTACAAAACACTTATTACATGCAACATAACTATCCAGCAACACTGCTTGCCAACTGTCAGATTTGAATGATAGGTTGTTATCATATAAATAATATATATTCCTCTCTCCTGGGAAAAGTAATGTTACAACTCTTCTCATGGGTAAAATGCAACAATACTTTTATTCCCTCATTATTATTTAAATAAACTTTTTTTATTATTAGCACCAATTAAAGTATTGTAAATAATCAAGAGAGAACATTTGCAGTAATAGTTTTTGATCGATTTCCAAATTAACACTATTATATTACACTATTATTTTATCAATTTTTCGTATTAAATCTATTAATACAGTATTATTTTCTAAATTAACACTATTTTAATCCTAAAATTCGGCGGCATATTTAAGGTGAAAACATCTCTGGGAATTAGTGTTTGATTTAAGGCGAGTTATTTAAAATCACATACATTTATTTTTGGAAAGATTTTTTTTCTGCAAAAAAATTTGCCAAAATGTCAAAATTTTTTTTTAAATTTGCCAAAAATGTTTTATCTTCTGTAACCACGCATTTTCGAGTAGTATTTGTTTACCACCGAATTGGAATTCTTGGGTAAGACAGACAGACTGCAAACTAGACAGTAAACTTTTATTTGCTTTATACATAATATTATTTCTATATTCATCGGTTATTGAACTAATATTAAATAAAAATGGTAAAAGGAACTTTGAAGTTAAATTATTAAAATTAACCATATTTAACATTTGCTTTATGCAGTGATAAGGAAAGAAAATGTGAATATAAATATTTAAGAATAAATATTTAATATATGTTTAGGATAATTTTTGACAGGGATGTCCTTCTGTTTAGGATAATTTTTGATGTATTAAAAATTATCCTAAACAGTTGAGTTGCTATTATTAAAGATGTTATAAGAAACACTGATGTTTATTGTAAATTTAACAGATTTTTTTTAAAACCGACTGAAAATAATGAATTACCGCGATTCGGGTTTTGCTAACAAATATGTAACATCTCTAAACTCACAAATGTGATGAAGGAAATTCAGTTTGTAACCGTGCTCCCTCCCTATGCACTGGCAAGAGCGCCGCTTGTGGCGTTCAGGCGAAATAGTCAGTTGCCTTACAGACTCTCACCCGGAGAGGAAGTATCTTTCACTCACTTACCGCAAACATGAGTATCAGGGTTTGGCTTAGAAGTGGAATCCTTACAATAATCTGTAATTATATTATATGTCTATAAATTTGTAGCATACTGTCTGTAATAGTATGCGTGTGGTGTTTGTGATAGTATAAATAAAGCTGTGTGTTCTCCGACCTGTGCCTCAAGTATCTCAACTCAGTCACACCCAGTTCCAATCCAGTTGCCCAACCTACACATTTCAAGTTATTTTTGTATCTTATCTTCCTTCGACATGCTTTTATGCCTACCTTATTTACATTAAACTCCACCACCCCAAATGCACCAGAGCTACTATCATCCCCACGATCGCAGATAATAGAGAGTTTTTCCATACCGTACGGTAGTTACCGTAGGACGTCCGTTAGCTTTTTCACCCTAGCGCGCATGCTCATAGGAAACTGAGCATGCGCGCTAGGGAGAAAAAGCTTACTGACGTCCTACGGTAATTACCGTACGGTATGCAAAAACTCTCTAATAAGAAATCATAAGAAACATCAAAGTTTACTGGAAATGTAACGGAAATTTCATTAAACCTACTGAAAATAGCGAATCACTGTGATTCGCTATTTTCAGTAGATTCCGCTGATAAATGATCGCACTAAACTCATGTTCTACAATCTACAATCTTCCGCCTTCGTTCCTTTACCATCCATTTACATTAAACCACCCCTCCTCGCAATGGCCACTGCCTACTATCAACCCCTCGATCGTGTTCCTCAACTCCATTCACTCTCTCCCATCGTATCTCCCCCTATCGTATACGAGCCGCATCACAGACTTTGGATACCTGAGATTTAGGCAGTCACTATTAAAAAAAAATTCCTGAATATTATGACACGGATATCATCATTTATGTAGGAAATTGCTTCTTAATATGAAGCGTTTTTTTTACTTTGTTAATGTTGCTGTTTACGAATGTGGACTTAACAAGAGAAGACAATTACTAGGGAATTTCTGTCGCTGCTACTGGAAATAAAAAAATACTTTGGATTAACTATGAACTTATACGGAAATTTATTAAGCGGACTGAAGATAACGAATCACCGAGATTCGCAATTTTCAGTCTTGTTAACAAACATGAAACTGCACCAAACTCATGCTCTGCAAATGCGATGAAAAAATTGAAATTATTTTTATCTTATCTTCTTTCTTCATGATTTACCGTTCACCTTATTTACATTAAACTTCCCCTTCTTGCAATGCACCAGTGCTATTATCAACCCCATTCACTCTTCCTCAAGGAACAGTATCACCGACTTTGAATACCAGTGATTTAAGCAGACATCAAAGAGAATGTTCCTGATTATTGTGATATGGGCATCATTTATGTAGGAAAAAGCATCTTAATATGAAGCGTTGTTTTTAATTCTGTTAATATTGCTATTTTCAAACGTCAAGAACTTTGGACTTAAGAAGAGATGACAATTACTAGGAATTTTCTGTTGTTACTACTGGAAAAAATAAAAAAAATATGAGCCTTATCACCTACTTTGGGTACCAGTGATTTAGGTAATCACTGCAGAATATGTTCCTGAATATTATGATATGGACATCATCATTTATATAGGAAAAAGCGTCTTAATCTGAAGAATCTCTTTTAATTATGCTACCGTTGTTAATGTTGTTGTTTACGAATGTCAAGGACTTTGGACCTAAAAAGAGAGGGCAATTACTAGGGATTTTCTGCTGTTACTACTCGAAAAAATAAAAAACTTCGAACCTTATCACCCACTTTGGATACCTGTGATTTAGGTAAACACTACTGAAAATGCTACTAAATATTACGATAACGTCCTCATTTATGTAGGAAAAATCGTCTTAATATGAATCATTTTAAATTAATTGTGTTAATGTTGTTGTTTACGAATGTCAAGAGCTTTGGACCTAACAAGAGGTGGCAATTACTAGGGATTTTCTGTTGTGTCTACCAGAAATAATAAAAACTTCTGATTAACTATGAATTTACACAGAAATTTTAGTGGATCCCGTGATTCGCTATTTTCAGTAGGTTTTGCTCATAAATATGTGACCGCACTGAACTCAAGTTCTACAAATGTGATGAAGTTCAATTATTTTTATCTCATCTTCCTTCTTCATGCTTTTATGTCTACCTTATTTAGATTAAACTCCCTCTCCTGCAATGCACCAGGGGGATACTATCAACCCCTCGATCGCATTCCTCAATCCCACTCACTTTGCCCCTAGGGAGCCATATCACCCCCTTTGTGTATCAGTGATTTAAGTAAACACTACAGAACATGCTGCTGAATATTACGAAACGAACGTCCTCATTTATGCAGGAAAATGTCTTTTATTATGAAGTTATAGTGTCGTGTATAGCTGGAATGTAACTGGGTGTGGTTGAATTGAGACTTGAGGCACAAGTTTGAGAAGTCACATCTTTATTGACACACACACACACACATACTGTACATGCATTATACTATACATTCACTATATATTACATATGCATACACGCACACATACACATATACATACACGCACACATACACATATACATACACACATACACATATGCATACACACATACATACATTATTACCACATACGCACACTTAACTACAGACAATATTTAACACATTGAAAGACAAATAAGCATAGATTCGTGAAATGATTCCACGACTAAACTGAAAAAAAAGGTACTCAGGTTTGCATTGAATGCTTGAAATATACTTCACCTCCAGGTAAGAGTCTGTAGCCCAACTAATAAGCAGGGTTTCGTTAAGTTTATTTCTCATCGGGATGAGAGATTACAAACTAAACGCTCCTCAACAGAAGAGCTGCACAAAACTTTTCTCATCGACAATGTTGATTGCGCTGATCATCTCGAATGAGTTTGAGGCTTACTGATTGTTTTTTCTGTACGCCACAGGGGGCACTCTTGCAGTGTGTAGGAGAAAGCACGGTTACAAAGTGTTTTTTTAATAGTGTTAATGTTGTTGATTACTAATGTCAAAAACTTTTGGATCTTACCAGGGATTTTCTATTGATACTACTAGAAAAATTAAAAATCTCGAATTAATTACGAACTTTTCAAAAATTAATGTACAGAAATTTGTTTGAACGAAGCCATTCTTGCCTATTATGCTTTCGATTTCGCCCAATTATAAAAAAAAACTCTTAATTTCGAAAAAGCTCGGACCAGTTTCACAAAAAATGGAAAACTTTATGCAAACAATTACTACGGATTCTTTTCAGTTAATACGAAAAATAACAAAAATATTCGATTAACTATGAACTATTGAAAAAAAAAATACTTCTAGGAAAAACATTTTTTTTAAAAAGGCAATTTTTGTCTTTTATTTATTCGACTTTGCGCAATGTTGTTTATTACAGAAAACTTCAGTACCAGCACGTCTAATTAAATCTAATCTTTCGCGAAGAATAGGAAACTTTATGCAATTTTCGTCTAATAATGAAGAAGATAATATTCATTAATGCGCATAAATAAGTATAATACAGTTATTGCACTTTCCTTTTCTTATCAGAACAGCTGTTTGTTCTTTTCTTAAAAGAAGATAAATTTGAATGCATAAATTTAGGATGGGTATGTATAAACTTTTTGTTATAAGTTTTATTAATTTTTATTCATATTACTATGATTATATTCTCATTTCAAAATGTCATGCAACATTACGTAATTTGTAAATGTTAAAATTACCTTAATTTAATTTGTAATGGTTAATTCCAACCCACGTGTTGATAGCATTAAGCTATGAATAAACCTTATTTTAATAAAAATATCTTTAATTTCTAAAAAAAAATATATTTGCTGTATTACACTGAAGTGACAAAAGTCATGGGATAGCAATATGCAAATTTTCAGATGGCAGTAGCATCGCGTAGAACAGATATAAATGTGCAGTGCTTTCGCAGAGCTTTCATTTCTGTTCAAGTTATTCATGTGAAGAGGTTTTGACGTGATGATGACCGCACGACGGGAATTAACAGACTTTGAACGCGGAATGTTAGTTGGAGCTAGACGCATGGGTCATACCATTTCGGAAATCGTTAGGGAATTTAACATTCCCAGATCCACTGTGTCAAGAGTGTGCCGAGAGTATGAAATTTCAGGCATAACATCCCACCATGGACAGCGCAGTGATCGACTGCCTGCACTTAACGACCGAGACCGGCGACGTCTGCAAAGAGTCGTAAATTCTAACAGACAAGCAACACTGCGTCATAAACCGCAGAAATCAATGTGGGACGTACAAGGGACTTGTCTGTTAGAACTGTGCGGAGAAATTTGGCTTTCTTGGGCTATTCCAGCAGAAGACCGACTCGAGTGCCTTTACTGACAGAACGACATCGCTTGCAGCCACTCTCGTGGGCAAGTGAGCATATCGGTTGGTCCCTAGATGAATGGAAAACCGTGGCCTGGTCCGAGGAGTCACGATTTCAGTTGGTAAGAGCTGATGGTAGGGTTCGAGTGTGGCGCAGACCCCACGAAGCCATGGACCCAAACTGTCAGTAAGGCACTGGTCAAGCTGGTGGTGGCTCCGTAATGGTGTGGGCTGTTTTTTCATGGCATGGACTTGGTCCTCTGGTGCGACTGGACCGAACATTGACTGGAAATGCTTATGTTCAGCTACTTGGAGATCACTTGCAGCCATTCATGGACTTCATGTACCCAAACAACGATGGGATTTTTATGGATGACAATGCGCCATGTCACCGGGCCACAACTGTTCGCGATTGGTTTGAAGAACATTCTGGACAATTCCGACGAATGATCTGGCCACCTAGATCGCCCGACATGAATCCCATCGAGCATTTATGGGACATCATCGAGAGGTCTTTTCGTGCCCAAAATCCTGCACCATCAACGCTTTCACAATTATGGACGTCTATCGAGACAGCATGGCTCAATATTCCTGCAGAAGACTTCCAACGACTTGTTGAGTCCATGCCACGTCGAGTTGCTGCACTTCGCCTGGCGAAAGGAGGGCCGACACGATATTAAGTGGTATCCCATGACTTTTGTCACTTCAGTGTATTCATATCATGGCGCCTGATGGTCGAGTGACTAGCGCTCGTTAACATAGATTTCGGATTCCAGCCCCGGTCGTGCCATGGGTGTTTGTAGTGGTTCGGAATCCACAGTAAACGGTAGGTGCCGGTCTAATATAATTATAGAGCGAGGGGTGTAGAGCTAAAAACCGTACCCCGTGAAAAGGAAACACCTCTAGTCTTATGCAGAAACACCTCTAGAAATATGCAGTAGGCAGACAGTCTGGCTCGTCATGGGGCTGTTGCGCCATTGTAGAAGAATAATATATCATAATTAACATAATTGTGAGTTGATACATTTGTCAACCAGAGACTAATTTTTTCTATCTTTATATAGTCAAAGTTTTGATGTAATTATTATTATTGTTATGAATTACTGTTTTGTTCTATTTTGCTGTTTTGTATTCCATCTTTATGCACCAATCTCGTGCATCTGTGATGCATGGGATCCAGTGATGTAAAATCCAGTGCTTTTGCAATTAAAAAAAATACTACAGACAATTTATTTCACCACAAATAAATAAAGCAATTGTATTTTTACTCAAGTAACATTAAAATTATGATTTGGTAAATTTTGGCTATTTAATGTCTTTCTGTAAATCTATATATAGAAAATACTACTAAAATAGAGAATACGACTTACAATACATTGATTCAACTAAGAAGTATTCCTAATTCTGATTTAAAAGAATATAGGTTTTAGATTCAAATACATCAGAATTCTATGTGAAGAAAGTGTGTTTTTCGATAAATTAAGCCAATTATCTCTATTTTAGAATTAGATTAGAATAAGTTAATTAGGTTCCCAGAATGAGGAACTACTTTTCTTCATCATTTATTAATTCTTATGGGGATTCCCACTCACAGAAAGTAGGTGTAATACTAAATATGGTTATGAAAGGTTTAAAGTATAATTAATTACAATACATTTTGCTTAAAGAAATGAAATTTTAAAATACGTAAATTATTTTCCCAATGTAAAAAAATCAAAAATATTACTTCGCTATAATGATAATTTTTATTCTTAATCTAAATAAAGAGGCTGATGAGTTGATGCCAAGTGCCTAATATTTGAATCAATTATTGACTTCAAGTGCACCAATATAATGATATAAAGACTTTTATTAAAAGGACTTTCTATCAAGTTCTTTGCATATTGTATATATATATATATATTTTCCATCCATCACAACATTGTAACCTCATATATGTATATGATGCTATAGCGTTGTGATGTATAGAAAAATGAAGAATTCTAAGCAAATCAACACAAAATAATTAGTATAATGCTGGCATTTCATGTTGTATTATTTTATTTACATTAATAAATTGGCTTTTCAAATTGGAGAAATCTAGCTTAAAACCTGATAATTAATATGAAGTCAAAATATGTTGGCCGAAAATCTTTCTGTTCAGCCTTATGAAGTTAACTTTTCTTGCAGTTATTCGCAAAGGTTCAATATTCATATAATGGTAATTCAAATCTGTGGTGAAAAAATTTGTGAGCAATGTAACATGCCCTCAGCGTGCATCCTGTGCAACGGCAAAATTGCTGCCAAAATAAAGTTATAATGTCACAGAGCGATATTCGGAAACAATGATAAGTTACATAATTTAATAATTAAACTGGGTTTTTAAAGGAATTAGAAAAAATTAAATAAGAGTAATAATAATATTACTAAAAAATGTTTAACGCATTTTTTTACAATAAATCCAATGAAAAATTTTTGTATTTAAGAATCTTCAAAGTGTTATTTGGCGCCCTGATTGTCAATTGGGTAACGATCTGGCATATGGTACCACATGCTTCAGGCTGGACTCCAGGCGGTGGTATGGATTTTATTAGTAGTTAGGAATTGAGGCGCTGATCGCCGAGTGGTTAGTGATTCGGAGCTCGATATCACAGTTTTCGGGTTCGAATCCCGACTGTGCCACGAATGTTTGTTGTTTTCGGAATCTACTTTAAGATGTAGGTCCCGGTTTCATATGAATGTTGAGCGTCACAAATCAAACTTCTTTGTAGTGTAGTGTAGTGTGATGTGGTGTAGTAGTAGTTCGGAATACACATTAAATTGCATGTCACGATGTAATTAACCTAAAGTATGCAAAAAGGACTGTAGATTGAAAAACCAAACCAAATTGTTATTTACATTTTAAACAATGTCTTTGGAAAAAAAAAAAGAAAATATTTTGCAAATTATGTATACCAATATGTTTAAAATGGCTATCGTTGTACTTAACAATTTATGTGCGTTTGTAAAAATGGCATGAACTCCGAGTATAATTTTTATAGATTTATGTTTCTAATTCTCACATAAAGATTAATCATAACAAAAACTGGCTTGTATCCACATATATTTTTGATAAGACATCTCCACAAACCAGCTGTCTTGCTGGTAACTGCAAAGATAAATTACTAAGCTAGAAAATCTGCAGTGCTTTTAACGTTTTGATGGAAGTGTTTTTATTTTGCAGACAAATGAGTCTGTGTGCATCCCTGGATGGCAATAAAGACTAGTTGAAGAAATGTTCTTTTACACTGTAGACGGTGGGTTTTGTAAAAAACAGTGGGTTATTAATTGGCATCATTATACTGTACAGTTTCAATGTGTAAATATCCAATTACTACATTTCACGTTTGTGATTTGCTGAATTCTGCATATTTTTCACAATTTCCTTGAATTTTAAATAAAGATATAAAATTCTATCATGGAACTTGAATATCTTGAATTCCATTGAATTTTAAATAAAATTATATACCTCTATGATAAAATTTGAATATCTTGAATTTTCTTGAATTTTAAATAAAATTTTATACCTCTATGTTAAAATTTGAATATGTTGAATTTCCTTGAATTTTAAATAAAGTTATATATCTCTATAATACTAAAAATATGCTTTACCGGAAGGAAAAATTATTATTATATATGGGTAGCAATAAAAACTAGATGGGAAAAACGAGGACCTTTTTTATATCAGATGATCGGATTTATGAGATCCAGGTATTTTAAATGTCAACATTATACTCTGTAATATATGTAAATGTAAAAGTATGTCTTATATTATGTAAATATAAAAGTATTATTTTGCATTATTTTTTGTTATCATGTGTAAACTGTGTAAACATGATTTTGTCATTGTTAGAGGTCCGTGGCGTCTCCAAATAAGTAAACTATATATTAAAAATAAGGAAGATTATAAGTTATTATTTAAAACAGATTAATAGCCAAGCGCAACACGAGAAGCTTTCCTTTCAAAAGCTTTTGTTTAAAATAAACGCTGATTTTCCAGTGATTTTATTTGTGTGTATTTTTAAACTGGCATGAAATTTGAGACGATTGAAAGTTGAGGGAATTTGAATTACAATATGAGTTGCTAAATGTAACGATTGAATAATATCAAGCCACGTAATATGTAGTTCATTTTGAATTGTCTGGCCTTCAAATTATAAACATATTATTATTTCAGTTTCATAAAAATAACTTTCAAGAATGAATTTCAATTTTTAAAATTAATTAATCCTCACTTAATAGACTTCTCTGTCTGGAGTTTTTCGGGTTTCTTGTAGTAATTGAGCAATTGCTTCTTCATAGAGCTCTAGAGTTATTTAATTTTGTTATATTCCTATCATTTCTTATATAGTTTCAGCACTTTAGGGTTTCGTTTTTGCCAAGTCTGTGTCAAATAGAATCACCAAATCCAAAAGGGGAAAACTCGCTTTGTCGAAACCCATAAATGGAAAAATCCCCAAATTAGCAAGCAGAACTCCTTTTCTTCTAGTATTCTGAGCAACTGCTTCATAAATTTCTTGGGTTATTAAACATTGATATACTGCCACGTGTATTCGTCCAGCAAAATATGTTTACACAAAAATAAACAAGTATGCTTTGTGAAAGGAGTTCAGGTTTTATTTTTATTGAATTGTGTTTATACGCTTTTCAAATTTCTTAAACTTTATATAAAGCTGTAATACCTTATTACTGGAAAAGTGTTCTGACAGAAAGAAAAAATAATATTTTGTTACTGCATATCCTGGAATAGCCTAATGGATAGTGAAACGGATTTCTAAATTAAGGGAACTTCGTTTCGAATCATTCAAACGATGCTTCACCTAACACTTTTGTGTTTATGCTGAGAATGAGCACGATGAACATGTACATACAAAAGTTTTCCATTGTGCTTTTGGAGAAGTGTGCATACTAACATTTAATTAAGCGTTGGAATATACGTTTTAAATGATGTTGGAAAATTATGGGAGCAGGCACTCTGTCGTACAACATGAACTATGTTGGATCTAATAAATGTTACCTGACGGCAAGTTAATTGACGTGTGATCAGTTACTTGATAATAAAATACATGTCGTTTAATAGCAATGAATTGATTTCAATTAATTTAACAAATGCATCTCTATAGACATCTATGGAGTATATCTATATATGTATGTAAGTTAAACACTACAGAGAAAAACTACGGATTGTTCGTTCAAAATTCTGTTGGCTAAAGGAGGATGCATCCTGAATAATACTAAATCTTCTGTTGTTCTATGGCTACCTTAGAGCAAAATGTGTTTAGAAAATGTTGAATGGTTCAGATCGAATGCCTTTGGAAAACAACAAAAACTGTATTCAAGTTAATGACCATCCTTTAAAATTTTGTAATGTAAACATTCTGTACTGTAGTGACTATGGATGTAAATATAAAATCAATAAATGAAAACGGCCTTGGCCAATTATGGGGCTGCTGCGCCAATGAAGGACAAAAAGAAGAAATCTGATTTGTTAGGACATTTTATCGAGAATGACATTTAAATAATGCTATTTATATAAATAAGAAAACTCAATGTTTGGAATTTTCACATAACTTTTTCAATCAGAAAAAGGGTACTGTAACAAAATGCATTTCTGTGTTAGTTTCACAAAACACTACTACAACACAAAACAACACTCAAGAAAATAAATCAAAGTTTCACTTTCTTGGGGAATGAAATGCTTTTTTTTTTTCTTTTTTTTTTTCTTTCTTTTCTATACTTTCATCGAGTGTCTTTCATTTCATTTTCCTTCTTCCAAAAAAAATATTCTTGGCAAAACGATTTAGTATTTTTTTTTCTCTCCTCCTTCACCCTCTAGAATTCCAGTTTTCTTAGGGAACAGCAAAACGTGTCAAAATGACAGACGATTCTAAAGTTTGTTTTGATTTGGGGCGGTCGCAGTGAGTGTGAAGGTATTAGCAATCCCTTCCAAAAACCCTCTTCGCTGGAATGCTTTCCACTTTTGGAAGATCATATTTGAAGATGGTTGGGAGGTTGGTGGTGTTTATTTTCGCTCCACTGTAAGAGAAACTGGAGGTGGTGTCAAAGATAAGTGATGATAGCGTGTTTATTATCCAGATGGCTCACTCCCCTCAGGATAACGCATTTTATCTTTTTGAGATTGGATGCATTGTGATAATACCTTTTAAGCTTAGAGTACTAACTTTTTTTTATATTATATCACTACCTCAATACATAAATATATTACATTGCATTGCAATGTATAAATGCTTGATAAAAGTTTCATTTTTAAATTATTTCGTACAATGTTTGGCAATTACCATTTTAAAGAGGTCAAGCTTTCTACAATGCTTAAAAACAGGCATCTGATTTAATTTCTTTTTCGTATATATGTTCATGAAGTATTACAGTTATGTTTGGATTTTATTTCCTGCCTCGCTGCGATTAATTCATTTCTTTAAATTATATAATACCAACAAACATTGTACGCAATAATGTAAATTAAATTTTAAATCATGTATGTATCTAACCTTTTTTTACTACCCTTACCTACATTATAAAAAAATTAATAAAATTAATTTAATAACTGTGAATTGGATATATGATGACTGGATATTGGATATACGGAAAATATGACGGCTCTATGATTGTATAACCTAAGGAAAAAACATACTATTCTCTAACACAGGAAGCCGAGTTCAATACATGATAAGAGAAAACGAGTTCAAAGTATCTAATAGGAACAAAAGAATAAAAAGAGGACAGGAACTGCACAGATGACATTTCGTTTTTTTTTTTTTTTTTTTGAGGGGTGGGTGGGGGTTGCTTTTTCAAAATTCTACTGGCTAAATAGAATTAAACCTGAATTATATTGAATATGCTGTTCTATGGCTGACTTAGGGAAAAATGGTGGCTTTTGAAAATGTTGAAAGCTTTAGTTCGATTGGCTTCGGAAAACAACAGAAATTGTGTACTATATTATGATCATCCTATAATATTTTGTAATGTAATCATTCTATATTGGAGTGACTATGGATGTAAATACTAAAATGTTGAGAGAAATCCATAAATGCAGACTGCCTTAGCCCACTGTGGTGCTGATGCGCCAATGAAGAAGAAGAATAAATCTGTAAATGAAATGAAATTAAAGTACTGGGATTTGTTATAAAATTTTGTCGAGAAGGACCTTTAAACAATGTTATTTATATAAATAAAAAAAATCAATGTTTTGAATTTTCACATAACGTTTTCAATCCACAAAAAAGTACTGTAACAAAACGCCTTTCTGTGTTAGTTTCAGAAAACACTACTACAACACAAAACCACCTCTGGAAAATAAATCAAAGTTTCACTTTCATGGGAAAAGAAATGCTTCATTTTTTCCTTCTTTCCTCCACTTTCTCCGAGTGTCTTTCATTTCATTTTCCTTCTTCCAGAAAAATATTCTCGGCAAAACGATTTAGAATTTTTTTCACCTCCTTCTTCACCATCTAGAATTTCAGTTTTCTGAAGGAAACAGCAAAACGTGTCAAAATGACAGACGATTCTAAAGTTTGTTTTTATTTGCGGGCGGTCGCAGTGAGTGCGAAGGTATTAGCAATCCCTTCCGAAAACCCTCTTCGCTGGAACGCTTTCCCTCTTTGGAAGATCATATTTGAATATGGTTCGGAGGTTGGTGGTGTTTATTTTCGATCCACTGTAAGAGAAACTGGAGGTGGTGTCAAAGATAAGTGATGATAGTGTGTTTATTGTTCAGATGGCTCACTCCCCTCAGGATAACGTGTTTTATTTTCGAGAGATTAGATGCATTGTGATAATAGCTTTTTAGCTTAGAATACCAACTTTATTTCGCTTTATATCATTACTTTAGATGCAGATATTTTACATTGTTCTATATGTATAAAGGCTTGATAAAAGTTTCATTTTTAAAACATTTCGTACAATGTCTTGCAGTTACCATAGTAAAGTAGTGAAGCTTTCCACAATGTTTAAAGAAACCATGATGTGCTTTCATTTTCGTTTCTTCCATGTAGTATCAGAGTTACGCTTGGATTTTATTTTTTACCTTACTCCAGGTAAATCACATCTCTAAACCATATAATACTAATAAAATAAACTGTACAATAACGCAAATTGAATTTTAAATCGTAATTTAGGAAAGTATCTATAATGTTTTACTAACTTTGCATGCATTGGAAAAGAAATAATTAAAATTTGAATTTAATAACTGTTAATTGGTTATACGATGACTGAATATTGAATGTATGGATAATATGATACTCTAGTATATTGTATTTGATAATACTATAAGGGATTTACGGATAATATGAGGACTCTATGATTGGATGGCATAACTGGAAACATTATATTTGCTAACAAAGGGAGCCGAGTTCAATACCCGATAAGAGGAAACGAATTCAAAAGCTATGATAGGAACAATAGAATAAAAAAAGGAGACGAACTAACCAGATGACATTTCTTTTTTTTTTGGGGGAGGGGGGGTGCTCTTTCGACATTCTTCTGGATAAAGGAGGTTGCACCCTGAATAATACTGAATCTACTGCTCTATGTTTGGCTTAGAGCGAAATCGTGGCTTTAGAAAATGTTGAATGTGTTTAGTTTGATTGGTTTTGAAAAACAACAAAAAATGTATTCAATATAATGATCATCCTATAAATTTTTAGATTTGTAGTTTAAACATTCTGTGTTGTTATCGATTATGGATGTAAATATTACAGATAATAAAAATCTATTAATGGAGACAGACTTGGTCCAACATGTGGCTGTTGCGCCACATGTTGGATATAAAATAATCCAATATAAAAATGAAGTAAATTCAAGTACAGTGATTTGCTATGAAATTCTATCGAGAATGACATTTAAACAATGTTATTTATATACCACCATGGTTTAGTTTGGTTTGTCGCTATATGGTCGTCTTAAGCGCCCCAGGGCTAAACAGATCGAGAACAACAGTTTAAAGTGGATTCCGAACCACTAACAAACATTCATGCCACTAAAAGGATTTGAACCTGAAGCCTCTGGGACAAAGGACAGAACAGGTCACCATGAAGATATTGTGCCAACGAAAAAGTAGAGGAAATCTATAAATGAATTGAAATTCAAGTGCAATTTGTTATAAAATTCTATCGAGAATGACAATTAAACAATGTTATTTCTATAAACAAAAAAATCAATGTTTCGAATTTTCACATAAAGTTTTCAATCAACAAAAAATGAGTACTGCAACAAAACGCATTTCTGTGTTAGTTTCACAAAACACTGCTACAACACAAAACAACCTCTGGAAATTAAATCAAAGTTTCACTTTCTGGGGGAACGAAATGCTTCTGTTTTTTTTTTCTTTTTCGTTTTTTCTACACTTTCATTTCATTTTCCTTCTTCCAGAAAAATATTCTTGGCAAAACGATTTAGATTTTTTTCTCTCTATCCTTCAACCCGCTAGAATTTCAGTTTTCTGAGGGAAACAGCAAAAGGTGTCAAAATGGCAGACGATTCTGAAGTTTGTTTTGATTTGGGGGCGGTCGCAGTGAGTGCGAAGGCATTAGCAATCCCTTCCAAAACCCTTCCTCGCTGAAACGCTTTTGTTCTTTGGAAGATCATATTCGAAGATGGTTAGGAGGTCGGTGGTGTTTATTTTCGCTCCACTGTGAGAGAAACTGGAGGTGGTGTCAAAGATAAATGATGATAGCGTGTTTATTGTCCAGATGGCTCGCACCCCTCAGGATAACGTATTTTATTTTTGAGAGATTGGATGCATTATGATAACATCTTTTAAGCTTAGAACACTAAGTTTTTTACTTTATATAATTTCTCAATATATAAACATTTTACATTGTACTGCAATTTATCAATGCTTGATAAAAGTTTTCATTTTTTTTTAAATCGTCGTGTAGAATGCGTTGTAATTACCATATTTTAAATAAAGTTAAACAAAGAGTATTCTAGGTTTATCTAAAGAAGATTTTGTATTATTCATGATGCATCCTCTTTCAGGCAGAAGGTTTGCGAACGACCACCCTTCCGCACCGCCCAAAAAGAACTGTAATTTGAACATTTCGTGTCCTTTTTTATTTCTATCGTCCTGTCATCTATACTCATGTCCATAAATTAAGGATCATGAAGTTCAGGCAAAGAAAGAGACAGAAGCAAAACAAATTTGACTTACTTGTCAAGTCCATTTATTAAACAAAAGGTAAAGAGCAAAAAAGATGCTATATGTTTGACATAATTAATAAAAATTGCGATTTTTACTCCCTGGAGCAAATTTAAAAAAAACCTATTTACAAAAAACAGTATAACAGGGTTAGTATGATGGTTAATATGGAGTATGTCTCCCGGACGATGCAATACAGGCCTTACAACGCCTAGGCATGCTGAGTATCAAATTATCAATCTGATCTTGGGGAATATTACACCACTCATCAACAGGTGGGAGGGGGGTTGACGGGCTGCAATTCGTCGGCCAAGCGTATCCCACACATGCTCTATTGGATTCATGTCCGGTGAGTATGCTGGCCAATCCATACGGGTGATATCCTCCAATTGAAGGCATTCCGATTGTTTGCACGGTGAGGACGGGCGTTGCCATCCATAAACAGAAATTCAGCACCCATGGCGCAACGATACAAACGTGCATGTTGTTCCAGAATGACATCCCGATAGATGTGTCCTGTCATCGTTACACTCTGAACATGCAGGTCAGTTCTGGAACCAAGAATAATTTCTCCCCAAACGAGCCATCCTGCACCACCGTAACGGTGTCGTTCAATGGTGTTCTCTTGGTGGTAACGGGTACCTGGCGCTCTCCATATGGAAGTCTGGCGAGAATCAGACTGCGAACTAAACCTGCACTCGTCGGAAAACATCACACTAGACCACTGTTGCGGTGTCCACAATGCATGCTCTCTTCTTCAGGTTAATCGTAGGCGACAGTGAGTTGCGGTAAGTGGAACACATCTGACAGGCCTACGAGCATATAGACCAATGTGCCCTAAGCGTCTGTACACTGTCTGCCTTGAAACTGTCGTACCAGTAGCTGAAGAGAGCTGACGAGACAGGTCTGATGCTGTGCTCCGTCTGTTTCTTTTGGCAGTAACTGCTAAATACCGGTCCTCATTCGGCGTTGTTACTCGGGGGCGATTTGTGCTGTACATCTACTCCCATTACCATCATCTTGGAATCGTTGCCAAAGCCTGGAGATGACACTCTGGGCGATTACAAGTTCCTCGGATACTTCCAGCTGGGTACGTCCACATTCCAGTCGTCCGATAATTCTACCACGTAAAAAATCATCCAAATGCTTCCTTTGTGCCATAACTATGCGGTTATTGAACTGAAAGGCTTTTAAAGCGCTTGTGAACAGTTGTACTTCTTTGCCACCATTCTTTATATACCCCTCTCTTACACTCTCGTTATTGTGACCTACTATCCGCGCCATCTGGTGGTTTCCTGTAATTTGCATATTCTTCTTCAAGATGTGTGTGATAATTCTACAGGTGAAATTTTTATTTTAGAGTGCAATTTCTGTGTGATTCTGAATTATCCTTAATTTATGGACATGAGTGTAGTTAGTTCAAGTTCCCTTTATAATTCCTGTCCATGCTTTTGGCTTTCCAATCATAGAGTCGTCATATGATCCGTATATTTAATGTAGTATTATCATATTCATTATAGTAGAATATCATTTTTGCCGTATATCTAACATCCAGTCATCATATAAACAATTCGCAGTTATTAAATGCCAATTTTATTTATTTATTTTCTAATGAAAGTAAGGATAGTAAAAGAGCTTAGATACAATTCAATTTAAAATTATAGATTAGCAATTCAATTCATATTATTGTAAAATTTATTTTATTAGTATTGTATAGTTAAGACAAATCAATTGCTTGGATAAAGGCAGAAAATAAAATCCAAACGTAACTCTGATAATTCATGGATGAAAAGAAAATTAAAGCACATAATGGTTTTTTTAAGCACTGTGGAATGCTTCACCACATTTCTGTGGTAATTGCAAAATAATGAACGAAATGTTTTAAAATGAAACCCTTATCAAGCCTTTATAAAATATATACAATGTAAAATATTTATATATAAAGTAACATTCTAGAGTTATTATTCTGAGTGTTAAAGATACTATCAAAATGTACCCAATTTCCCAAAAATAGAATGCTTTATCCTGAAGGGAGTGAGCCATCTGGACAATAAACACGCTATCATCACTTATCTTTGACATCACCTCCAGTTTCTCTTACAGTAGAACGAAAATAAATACCACCAACCCCTAACCCTCTTCAAATATGATCTTCCAAAGAGGGAAAAGCGTTACCGGGAAGGAGGGTTTTTGGAAGGGATTGCTAATACCTCCGCACTCACTGCGACCGCCCCAAATCAAAACAAACTTTCGAATCGTCTGTCATTTTGACACCTTTTTGCTGTTTCCCTCAGAAACTGAAATTCTACAGGGTTGAAGGAGTGATAAGAAAAATAAAAATTCTAAATCGTTCTGCCAAGAATATTTTTCTGGAAGAAGGAAAATGAAATGAAAGAAACTCGGTGAATGTGTAGAAAAGAAAAAAGAAAAAAAAAAAAAAAAGAAGCATTTCATTCCCCAAGAAAGTGAAACTTTGATTTATTTTCCAGAGTTGGTTTTGTGTTGTAGTAGTGTTTTGTGAAACTAACACAGAAATGCATTTTGTTACAGTAAATTTTTTTTATTGAAAACGTTATGTGAAAATTCTAAACATCGATTTTTCTTGTTTATATAAATAACATTGTTTAAAAGTCATTCTCAACAAAATTACATAACAAATAACAACACTTGAATTTCATTTTTTTTATACTTTTCTTCTTCTTCCTCATTGGTGCAACAGCCTCATAGTGGAGCAACACAGTCTGCATTTATAGATTTCTATTATAATTTAATCCTTACATCCATAGTCACTAACAATACAGAACGTTCACATTACAAAATATTATAGGATGATCATAATATTGAACACATATTTCTTGTTTCCCAAAACAAATTGATTTGGGTCATTCAACATTTTCTAAAGTTACTATTTTGCCCTAAGCTAGTCATAGGACAACAGATACAGTATTATTCAGGGTGTATCCGTATTTAGCCAGAGAAATGTCGACCTCACTCCAAAAAAATAAAAATAAATAAATGTGATTTGATCAGCTATTGTACTTTTTTTTCTATCTTTCCATCTGAGCTTTAGAACTCGTTTTCTTTTATTGGGTATTGAACTCGACTCCTTGAGTTAGAAAAAAAATTATTTTCACTTAGACCATCCAGTCATAGTATCGTCATATTCTCCGTATATACAGTATAGTATTATTTTATTCAATATAGTAGATTATCATATTATCCGTATATCCAATATCCAGTTATCATATTATCCGTATATCCAATATCCAGTTATCATATATACAATTCACAGTAATTAAATTTAAATTTTATTCATTTCTTTTTTAATATAAGTAAGAGTAGCAAAAAATTTAGATACCTTCTTGGCTTATGATTTACAATTAAATTTATTTTATTAGTATTATATTGTTTAAAGAAATGAATTTGCCTCGATCAAGGCATAAAATAAAATCCAAACAGAGCTCTGATACTTCATGGAAGAAACGAAAATTAAAGACCCCAATGGCCTTTTAAGAAAAGAATATAAAAAGTTTGACCATTTTAATATTGCCATTGCAAAACGTTGTACGAAATGACTTAAAAATGAAACTCTTATAAAAAATTTACGCATTATAGTACAATGCAGAATATTTTTATATTCAGTAATGCTGTAAAGTAAAACAAAGTTGCTATTCTAGGTTTAAAAGATATTATCACAATGCATCCAATCTCTCAAAACTAAAATACGTTATCCTGAGGGGAGTGAGCTATCAGGACAATGAACATGCTATCAGCATTTAATATTGAACATCATACGTTACTAGCATTATATTAATTAGTATTATGATTTATATATATTAGTTATAGTTATTATTAGTTACATATTAGTCATTATATAATTATGGTTATGTATTATTTAGTACATAACCATAATTAAGTTCAGAGAAAGGAATTTTCTGAAATAAGGCAGAATGTTAAACCAAACATAACTCTGAAACTTCATGGACATGCATACAAAAAAGATAGTAAAGCACATACCGGTTTTTTAAGCAATGTCGAAAGCGTGAACACTTTAATATGGTACTTCCAAAACTAGATAGATTTAAAAATGAAACTTTTATCTAGCATTTATATATTTTAGTACAATGTAAAATATTTATATATAGAGCAATAAAATAAACCAAAATAAAGATAACATTCTAAGCTCAAAAGATATTATCATAATGCATCCAATCTCTCAAAAATAAAATACGTTATCCTGGGGGTAATGAGTCATCTGGACAATAAACACGCTATCATCACTTATTATTGTACAGCATATGTTAGTAGTATTATATTATTTGGTATTATTAGTTATATATATATTATTAGTAGTAGTTATATATATTAGTTATAGTCATTGCCAGTTATATATTAGTTTAGAGAAATCAAATGTCTGAAATAAGGCAGAAAATTAAACCCAAACATAACTCTGAAACTTCATGGACATGCATACAAAAAAGATACTAAAGCACATATCGGTTTTTTAAGCAATGTCGAAAGCGTGAACACTTTAATATGGTAATTCCAAAATTAGATAGATTTAAAAATGAAATTCTTATCAAAGATGTATACATTATATTACAATGTAAAATATTTATACTCTGAGTATTGATATAAAGTAAAACAAAGTTGCCATTCTAAGCTAAAAAGGTGTTATCGTAATACATCCAATCTCTCAAAAACAATATGCGTTATCCTGAGGGGAGCGAGCCATATGGACAATAAACATGCTATCATCACTTATATTTGAAACCACCTCCAGTTTCTTACGGTGAGGCGAAAATAAACACCACCGACCTCCTAATCATCCACAAATAGGATCTTCCAAATTGGGAAAAGCGTTCCAGAGAAGGAGGGTTTTTGGAAGGAATTGCTAATACCTTCGCACTCACTGCGACCGCCCCAAATCAAAACAAACTTTAGAATCGTCTGTCATTTTGACACTTTTTGCTGTTTCCCTCAGAAGACTGAAATTCTAGAATGTTGAGGGAGGAGAGAAGAAAAAAAAATCTAAATCGTTTTGCCAAGAATATTTTTCTGGATGAAGAAAAATGAAATGAAAGACACTCAGTAAAAGTTTAGAAAAGAAAAAAGAAAAAGAAAGAGAAAAAAAAAGAAGCATTTCATTCCTCTAGAAAGTGAAACTTTGATTTATTTTCTAGAGGCTGTCTTGTGTTGTAGCAGTGTTCTGTGAAACTAACACAGAAATGCGTTTTGTGACAGTACTTTTTTTGATTGAAAACGTTATATGAAGATTCTAAACATTGATTTTTGTTTATATAAATAACATTGCTTAAATGCCATTCTCTGTAAAATTTAACAAAAAATCACTGCACTTGAATGTAGTTTCATTTAGAGATTTCTTCTACTTCTTCATTGGCGCAACAGCTCCAAGGTGGTATATCCATCTCCATGGTGGTATGTAAATAACATTGATTAAATGTCATTCTCGTCAAACTATAACAAATCACAGAATTTGAATTTTATTTCATTTAAATATTTGTTCTTCTTCATTGGCGCTACGGCCACATGGTGGGAAAAGGCCGTCTAATTTTTAGATTTCTATTATCATTTAATATTTATGTTAATGTAGACTAACAATACAGAATGTTTACAATAAATAACTTCCTAGAAAGATCATAATATTGAATACATATTTTGTTTTTTCCAAAACCAATCAATTTAAGAAATTCAATAATAGCCAGGCTCATTTTGCTCTAAGCCAGCCACAAGAAAAGCAGATTCAGTATTATTCAAGGTTTACAAGTCTTAAGACAATATTAATCAACCACTTTCATTTCATACGACGAAATTGTTTGCTAACTAGACTCTCAATAAAATTGTTGACTTTTAAGAAAGAACAGCTCTCTTACACCATAAGGAATTGAATGATCTCTATGATTTGCATCTGACCAGACAAACGTCTATGACTAGACGTCTGTCTGTTCATTACTATTTACGTGAGCACCGCTATAGTATTGGAGGAGGGCCCCCTCCCCCAAACTTCGCTTTGTGTGACTCTAGTCTGCCTATAACTTTTGAACATTTAAATAATTGTAGTACACTTTTTCGATATGAAAAGGTGGTCAAAAAGTACTCGAGAGCCCTTAAACTAATGATTTAGGCCGTAATGTTCAGCATTTGTAAAATAAACGAATAAATTTTTTATAGTTCAAAGAAATGACTTGCCTATAATAAGGCAGAAAATAAAACCGAAACTTAACTCTGATACTTCATGGACGTATGTACAAAAAAGATATTAAAACACATACCAGTTTTTACGCAGTGTAGAAAGCGTAGCCACTTTAATATGGTTACTGCAAAAAATTCTACAAACTGATTTAAAAATGAAACTCTTATCAAGCATTTATATATTTTTGTACAATGTAAAATATTTATATATTGCGAAATGTTATAAAGTAAAATAAAATTTGTACTCCAAGCTTAAAAAGTATTATCATAATGCATCCAATCTCTCAAAAATAAAATACGTTATCCTGAGGGGAGTGAGCCATCTGGACAATAAACGCGCTATCATCATTTATCCTTGACACCACCTCCAGTTTTTCTTACAGTAGAGCGAAAATAAACACCACCAACCTTCCAACCATCTTCAAATATGATCTTCCAAAGAGGGAAAACGTTGCAGCAAAGAGGGTTTCTGGAAGGGATTGCTAATACCTTCGCACTCACTGCGGCCGCCCCAAATCAAAACAAACTTCAGAATCGTCTGTCATTTTGACACGTTTTGCTGTTTCCCTAAGAAAACTGAATTCTAGAGGGTTGACGGAGGAGATGAAAAGAAAATCTAAATCGTTTTGCCAAGAATATTTTTCTGGAAGAAGGAAAATGAAATGAAAGACACTCGGTGAAAAGTGGAGAAAAGCAAAAAAAAAAAAAAAGAAGCATTTCATTCCCCAAGAAAGTGAAACTTTGATTTATTTTCTAGACGTTGTTTTGTGTTGTAGTAGTAGTTTTTTGAAACTAACACAGAAATGCGTTTTGCTATAGTACTTTTTTTTTTATTGAAAACGTTATGTGAAAATTTGAAACATTGATTTTTCTTATTTATATTGTTTAAACGTCATTGTTGATAAAATTTTATACGAAACCACAAAACTTTACTTTCATTTACAGATTTCTTATACTTCCTCTTTGGCACAATATATCCTTGATGGACCATGGTGGTATATCTATCTCCGTGGTGATATATAAATAATATTGTTTAAATGTCATTCTCGATAAAATTTCATAACAAATCACTGCACTTGAATTTCATTTCATTTATAGATTTCTTCTTTTCTTATTCTTCATTGGTGCAACACCCGCTTGGTGGACCAAGTCAATCTGCATTTATAGATTTCTACTATTATTTAGTATTTACTTCCATAGTTACTAACAACACTGAATTATTGCATTACAAAACATTATAGAGTGATCTTAATATTAAAATATTTTTATCATCAACCTCAACCGACGAACCTCATGTCCAACAAATTAAAGATTGGGTGCTTGGAAACCGTCCATTTACACTGGTGTGCAAAACTTAAGCAACAGGTGGGTTTTTGTCATAACTCCACGAGAAATCATTTGAGGGACATGACATTCAGAAATGAGGGAGAGTATTATGTACGTAAAGGATGACGAAAGCATCGGCGCTGAAAAAGGACTGCAATGCATACGGTATAGAATCCAACAAAAACAAGCTTTATTGAACGCATAGTATCCTGATTTATGATTGTCCATCCAGGAGGAAAAACAACAAGCAGATGTTCCTTAATATCGGATATGCCCTCCCCTCACTGCAATGGGTGCTTCGCACCGTCTCCGCATACTCAGAAATAGTTGGTGCAACATTTCTTGCGGTAGGAGTGCCCATTCCAAAATCAGCATCTGTTTGAGTTGTTGTGTGTTCTCCGGAGGATGTAAGAGTACTGCAATGCGTCTCCCCAAAGCATCCCACACATGTTCGATGGGATTTAAATCTGGGGAGTACGCTGACCAATCCATTAGAGTGATATCTTCACTTTCCTGTAGCTCCTCAACAGCAAGAGTCCGATGTGGCCATTCATTATGATCCAAAAAATGAAGTCTGGGCCAATGGCGCGTCGGAACAGACGCACATGGGGAAGGAGTACCTCCTCACAATAGCGATCCCCAGTTACAGACCCTCTGTCGAAAACGCGGAGTTCAGTTCGCCCGTTCAGCAAAATGCCTCTCCAGACAAGAACTCCAGAACCACCATAACGGTGTCTTTCCTTGAGGTTAGTGGGATAAAACCGGGTCACGACCTCTCTCCAAATCAAAACGCGTCGAGAATCGCTTCTGGTACAGAACCGACTCTCATTCGTAAAGAGGACACGACTCCATTGATCAGTTGTCCAGTTGTTGTGCTCTCTGCACCACTGTAAATGGTGGCGTGGGTGGCCAACTTTCAACGGGAGGCATCATTCAGGACGGCGGGCGAATAGGCCCACTTTGTGAAGGCGTCTGGCCACAGTAAACCGCGACACTTGTCGCCCCGTTGCTGTACAGAGTTGCTGAGCAATGGCGCTTGCTGACTGCTGTCGGCCTCTTTTCGCCTGCAGGACGATATATCGGTCATCCCCTGCAGTTGTCTTCCTCGGGCGGCCAACATCAACCTTTATAACAGCTGTACCTGTGGTTTAGAACGCTTTCCAAGCGCGTGAAACCACACTTTCATTGATTCCGAACTCTGCAGTTACACTGGTGACAGTACGCCCCTCCTCCAGCTTTCCGATCATTCTTCCACGTGTGAAGTCGTCCAGGTGATTTCTTCTAGTCATATTTCACGAACTGACTCACTGGAACTTGCAGCGAATATGTTGAATTGCGTATCCGTCCTTCCTTTTATTCTACTGTTGAACTACGTGCGCCGACATTACGTGTTTTGCGTACGCTCACGCGCCTCCGACGTTTTGTTCCTGATATTTGCATACGCATGACCCTGATATTTCTACTGATTTACGTGTTCATTGTACTGATCTCCAGACCTCCTTTTCTAAAATTTCATGGCTATCTGATAAATTTTTACATTGTTGCTTAAGTTTTGCACACCAGTGTACAATCAGAGACCTTGCTGATAATGATGGAATATCAAAAGGATCGGTCAATTCCCTTTTTGGTCTCAAACTCGTCAAATCATAATTGCTACCGAGAACACTGAAAGCGCCAACTCACACTCCATTGATTCTTCGTGGCTTTTCTACCAAAACTGAAATCACCGTATTCCTCCCTACGGCTTCTAGCTATTCCCTAAACTTCAAATACTAATCCGAGGACACCGTTTTAAGTCGATTGAATGGATTCAACGTTAATCGCCGCTTGCCTTGGGGGCCATACAGCCGATGAGTTTTTAGCATGCATCGAGGATTGGGAAAAAAGTTGGCATAAATGCATTGTGTCCGGAGGAGATTACTTTGAAGGCGATGAAATAAAGTTGGAAGAATGAATGAAGAGTTTTTGAAAAAAAAAAATTGATCTTACTTTTTGGGCACAGTAGTTTATATATGTGCTTCTTATCATTTACATCGTGTCATAGTAATGATTTTTATTTTTGTAACGCAACGAAGTTTATAGAAAGATTAAGAAGAAGACGATTCGCAGATACAGAATGTCGAAAAATATTCTCAGAATTTTCTTGGATTACTGGTTTCCCCCCTGATATTGGATCGATGGACCTCACAAAAAATAAAATATTTTTGATCACTTTAGTACTCCGTATTCAAGATGTAAAAGGAAATTTAGGTGTACATAACTTCACATTTTTGTGACATAGCAAGCATGTCAAGAATATTGTTGCTTAATTTCTCTGAAGCAACTGAGGCTTGATATTAATATTTGAACAAACACCTTTACGTAGATTCCATGAAATTCATGCCCCATCCCTGCTTTTTCTAAAACATTTACCACCCTAGGGAGATGAAGTACGGGAGGGGGCATGTTCCAGATATTCCTTTGTGCTATTCGGAACAATAAAAAGCGATGTTAACACAAAAATGGAAAATCGGTAGCAAAACTTCAAGGCGGAAGATAATCAGAGCGACAAAAGATTCCAGCAAATACTTACGAATAGAAAGTCGGATATTCCCTTATTTTTTTTCCTCTCGCAACACTTCGCAGCTTGTGCTTCATAGTAAATTTACTTTTTTTTTTGTCAGAAGCCAAAAATATATCTTGTTTGATGGGAAATCTTTTTTTTTCCTGCCCTTTTTTTCATACTGGATATGAATATGATGGCAAAAAATTTTGTGTTTACCTTCTGTTAAAGTCAGGAAAAGTGAGAATCATTATTAGAAGCCAGTGAAATTTTTCGAATATTCTTTTGTATTTTAAAAGATTCGCCAGGATTATTTTTTTTATTTATTTTGGGTATCGTAAAAAAATAGGAAAACGTACACCTGTGTTTGCTTGAATTAGAAACTTGATGTGGAAGAGATAATAACTTGAGCAATTTGAATGAAGCTTTATATTCAATGTGACTATGAATCTTGTAAAAGTGTCATGTTGATTTCACCGTATTATTATCAAAGATTTATATTTAAAATTTTGAAAACTTAAATTAATAACTTAAAAATATAGCAAATGAAATTAAGGGAGCATTTTTAAGGTTCGGAGACTTATCTAAATAATTCTCAAATTCAGAGTGTTCAAATATACTCTCACAATTTTCTAGGATTATGAAAGTTCTTCTGATATTGGATTGAACGACAGAGAAAAAAAAAAAACATTTTTGATTACATTACTCCGAATTCGTGCTGTAAAAAGAAATTTAGATGAACATAACTTTATTTTTTTTTTGGCATAAAATAGACATTTTATAACGTAAGTAAAAGCAAATTTGAGAGTAAGTTCTAAATTAACTATATTCTTCTTTTTTTTACATAATGTCTTCAAAAATAGGAATGTCTTTATTTTTGTAAAGCAACAGAGCTTATCTAAAAGATTCTCGGATTCAGAAAATCAAAAAAAAAATGCTCAGATTCAGAAAGTCAAAAAGATTCTATGAATTTCCTTGAATGGCTGATTTCCCCTTTATATTGGATTAATAGACCAAGTAAAACTCTACGTTATGTCTTAAATAAATTTATGTTTTTTATTTCTGTAAAGAAACCGTGGTTTAACTGAAAGATTCTCAGATTCAGTATGCCAAAAAGGATTCTCAGACTTTTCTTGGGTTACTGATTTCCTTCAGATATTGGATTGATAGACAGCGTAAAAAAATATTTTAGATCTCTTTACTCAGAACTCGAGCTGTAAAAATTATTTAGGTGTACATAACTTTACATTTTTGTGACATAAAAATGTCTTTTATATCTTATAATATGTTTCCTTTATGAGGATAATTCGGTAATATTGGTTAGAGGGAATTTGAGAGTAAATTTTAAATAAATAAATCTCTTTTACATTATGTCTCAAAAAATTGCTGGTTCAAAAAATATTCTCAGAATTTTCTTGGATTTCGGATTTTCCCTGATATAGGATTGATCGACCACATAAAAAAATATTTTTCGATCACTTTACTCCGAATTCGAGCTGTAAAGAGAAATTTAGGTGTACATAACTTTACATTCTTTGTGACATAAAAAAAGTCTTTAATAACTTATAATATATTTTCGTTATGAATAACAATTGGATGAAAATTACGACGAGTATGGAGTAAGTTCTGAAATATGCGAAGTTTCCTTTTTTTTCACATTATCCTTTCAGGAATAGTGTTGCTTCCGTATTTCTCTAAAGCAACTGAGGCTTGATATTAATATTCGAACAAACACCTTTACGTAGATTCCATGAAATTCATGCCTCATCCCTGCTTTCTTAGAAACATTTACCACCCTGGGGCAATGAAGTGAGGGATGGGGCATACTCCAGATCTTCCTTTGTGCGATTTGGAACAAAAAAAGAAGCGATGTTAACACAAAAATGGAAAATCGGTTGCCAAACTTCATGGCGGAAGATAAACATAGCGGCAAAAGATTCCAGCGAATGTTTACGAATAGAAAGTCAGATATTCCCTTCTTTTTTTTCCTTCTTCTGCCAACATTTGGCTGCTTGTAGTTCATAGTAAATTTACTTTTTTTATTTTATTTATTTATTTTTTTTGGCAGCCGCCAAAAATATTTCTTGTTTGATGGAATTTTTTTTTTCCCTTCTCTCTTTTTCATATTGGATATGAATTTGATGGTAAGAAATTTTGTGTTTACCTTCTCTCGAAGTCATGAAAAGTGAGAATCATTATTAGAAGCCAGTGAAATTTTTCGAATATTCTTTGCATTTAAAAAGATTTTAAAGGATATTTTTTTAATTTATTTATTCTGAGTATCGTAAAAAAAATAGGAAAACGTACACCTGTGTTTGCTTGAATTAGAAAGTTGATGCGAAAGAGATAATAACTTCAGCGATTTGAATGTAGCTTTGTATTTAATGCGACTATGAATCTTGCGAAATTGTCACGTTGATTTCATAGTTATTTTTAAAATTGTATATTTAAATTTTTGAAAACCTAAATTAATACCCTAAAAAACTGAGCAAATCGAATTAATAGAACATTTTTAATCGTCCAATTCTTATCTAAAGATTCTCACATTTAGAATATCCCAAAACATTCTCACAATTTTCATGGATTATGAAATTTCTGCTGATAATGGATTGGCCGACCGATTATAAAATGAAATATTTTTGATTATATTACTCTGTACGAGCTGTAAGAAGAAACTTAGGGGTAAATAATTTTACATTTTTGTGTCATAAAATAAATCTTTTATAACTTATAATGTTTTTCCTTTTTGATGATGATTTAACAAAAAATAGTTAGAGCGAATTTGACATTAAATTCTAAATATTTATATGCTTTATCTCTTTTACTTTATTCCTTCAAAAATTAATATTTTTTTTTATTTCTGTAAAGCTTCCGAGACTTAATCAAAATATTCTCAGATTCAGAATGCCAAAAAAGATTCTCAGAATATTCTTGGATTACAGTTTTTCTCCTGACATTTTCTTTGATAGACCACATAAAATATAAGATATTTTTGATCACTTTACCCCAATATTCGAGCTGTAAAAAAAAAATTTTGATGCACATAACTTTACATTTTTGTGACATATAAAAGTCTTTTATAACTTATAATATATTTTCTTTATGAATAACAATTTATCGAAAATACAAACGAAGAGTATGGAGTGAACTCTGAAACATGCTAAAATTTTTTTTTTACATTATCCTTTCAATATTATTGTTTTTTTTTATTTCTCTAAGGCAACCGAGGCTAGATATTAATATTCGAACAAACACTTTTGCGTAGATTTCATGAAATTAATGCCCCAACACCCCTTTCGCCGAAACATTTACCACATTGGGGCGTTCAAGTAAGTTGGGGGAGGAGACATGTTCCAGAAATTCCTTTGTTCGATTTGGAACAAAAAAAGAATCGATGTTAACACATAAGTGGAAAATCGGTTGCAAAACTTCAAGGCGGAAGATAAACATGGCGACAAAATATTCCAGGCAATGTTTACGAATTGAAAGTCAGATATTCTCATTTTTTTTCTTTCCCAACACCTCGCAGCTTATAATGCATAGTAAATTTCTTTTTTTTTGTATTTATTTATTTATTTATTTTTTTTTTTTTTTTGGCTGAAGCCAAAAATATATCTTGTTTGATGGAAATCCTTTTTTTTTTATCCTGCTCTCTTTTTCATACTGGATATGAATTTGACGGCAACGAATTCTGTGTTTACCTTCTCTCAACGTCATGAAAAGTGAGAATCCTTATTAGAAGCCAGTGAAATTTTTCAAATATCCTTTGCATTTAAAAAGATTCTTCAGGATTTTATTTATTTATTTATTTTAGGTAAAGCAAAAAATAGGAAATATACACCCGTGTTTGCTAGAATTAGAAAGTAGATGTGGAAGATATAATAACTTGAGCGATTTGAATGTAGCTTTATATTTAATGCAACTATGAATCTTGTGAAAAAGTGATGTTGATTTTAAAATTCCTATTAAAAATTTATTGAAAAATTTTTGAAAACGTATTTTTAATTGATAGTTTTATTTTTGTAAAGCAAACGAGGATTACACAAAGATTCTCAGATTCATAATGTCAAAAGGGATTTCCAAAATTTTTTTGGATTAGAAAGAAGAATGTTGAAAAAGAATTCCAGAATTTTCTTGGAATTTCCGCGATATTCGATCGAAAGACTACATAAAAAATAAGATATTTCTGATAAATTTACTCCGAATTCGAAGTATAAAAAGAAATTTAGGTGTACATAACTTTACGTTTTTGTGGCATAAAAAAGTCTTTTATAAATTATAATAACTTTTTTTATGAATAACAATTTGACAAAAATAGTTACAACGAGTATGGAGTAAATTCTGAATCATGGTAAACTTCTTTTTTTCCACATTATCCTTTGAAGAATATTGTTGCTTTTTTATTTCTCTAAAGAAACTGAGGCCAGATATTAATATTCGAACAAACACATTTACGTAGATTCCATGAAATTCATGCCCCATCCCTGCTTTCTCCGAAACATTTACCACCCTGGGGCTATGAAGTAGGGGGGGCATGCTCCAAATCTTCCTTTATGCGATTTGGAACAAGAAAAGAAGGGTTGTTGGCACAAAAATGGAAAATCGGTTGCAAAACTTTAAGGCGGAAGATAAACAGACCGACAAAAGATTCCAGCCGATGTTTATGAATAGAAAGTCAGATATTCTCATTTTCTTTTCCTTCGCAGCTTGTAGTTCATAGTAAATTTACTTTTTTATTTTATTTATTTATTTTTTTTTGGCAGCCGCCAAAATTATATCTTGTTTGATGGTAATCTTTTTTTTTTCTTCTCTCTTTTTCATATTAGATATGAATTTGACGGCAAGAAATTTTGTGTTTACCTTCTCTGAACGTCATGAAAAGAGAAAATCATTACTAAAATCCAGTGTAATTTTTCGAATATCCTTTGCATTTAAAAAGATTCTTCGGGATTTTTTTATTTATTTATTTTGGGTAACGCCAAAAAATAGGAAAATAGGAAAAAAATTGGAAAATTTTCCTGTCTGTGTTTGCTTGAATTAGGAAGTAGGTGTGAAAGACATAATAACCTGGAAGACATAAATGTAGCTTTATATTTAATGCAAATATGAATCTTGTAAAAGTGTAATGTTGATTTCATAGTACTCTTCAAAAATATATTTTTTAAATTTTGAAAACGTATTATTAATTTATAGTTTTATTTCTGTAAAGTAAACGAGGCTTACATAAAGATTCTCGGATTCAGAATGTCAAAAATGATTCCCAGAATTTTCTTGGATTAAAATGAAAAATGTAGAAAAAGAATCCCAGAATTTTCTTGAATTTTCCCCCGATAATCGATCGAAGGACTAAATAAAAACTAAGATATTTTTGATTGCTGTACACCGAATTCGAAGTATAAAAAGTAATTTAGGTGTACATAATTTTAAATTTTTGTGACATAAATTTTTTTTTTATAACTTATAATATATTTTCTTTATGAATAACAATTTGTCGAAAATAGCTACAACGAGTACGGAGTAAATTTTGAAACATGGCAAGCTTCCTTTTTTCCACATTATCCTTTCAAGAGTATTGTTGCTTTCGTATTTCTGTTTTTGTTTATTTATTTATTTTGAGTAACGCAAAAAACAGGGAAACAGGTACACCTGTGTTTGCTTGAATTAGAAAGTAGATGTAAAAGATATAATAACTTGAGCGATATGAATGTAGCTTTATACGAGAGAGTAAATTCTAATATGTATGTATACATATATATATTTGAAGAAGACAACAAGAATAAGCATATATATAGATATATAACAAGAAGCAATACAATATATATATATCTATATATATAGATAGATAGACAGATAGATAGATAGATAGACAGATAGATAGATAGATGTAGATATAGATATATATACATTTGCTTTCTGTCTTTTATATTTTATCATCAAAAAAAAAAAAAAAAAACTGATGGTTTTTACTTCTCTAAAGCAACCGAGACTTCTCTATAAGATTCTCAGAACTTTCGTGGATTACGGATTTTCCCTAATATTCGATTGATTGACCACATAAAAAATAAAATAATTTTGATTACTTTACTCCGAATTCGAGGTGTAAAAAGAAATTTACTTGTACATAACTTTACATTTTTGTGACATAAAAAATTATTTTATAACTTATAATACATTTTCTTTATGAATAACTATTTGATGAAACTAGCTACAACGAATATGGAGTAAATTCTGAAACATGGCAAGCTTCTTTTTTTTCCACATAATCCTTTCAAGAATATTGTTGTTTTTTGTATTTCTCTAAAGCAACTGAGGCTTGATATTAATATTCGAACACACACCTTTACGTAGATTCCATGAAATTCATGCCCCATCCCCCCTTTCTCCGAAACATTTACCACCCTGGGGCAATGAAGTAGGGGGGCACGTTCCAGATATTCCTTTGCGCGATTTGGAACAAAAAAGGAGCGATGTTAACACAAAAATGGAAAATCGGTTGCAAAACTTCAAGACGGAAGATAAACAGACCGACAAAAGTTTCCAGCCGATGTTTACGAATAGAAAGTCAGATATTCCCTACTTTTTTTTCCTCTGGCAACACTTCGCAGATTGTAGTTCATAGTAAATTTCCTTTTTTTTTATTTTATTTATTTATTTTTTTTTTTGGCAGAAGCTAAAAATATATCTTGTTTGATGGAAATCTTTTTTTTGTCTCCTCTCCTTTTTCATATTGGATATAAATTTGATGGTAATAAATTTTGTGTTTACCTTTTCTCAACGTCATGAAAAATTGAGAAACATTATTAGAAGCCAGTAAAATCTTTCGAATATACACTGAAGTGACAAAAGTCATGGGATACCTCTTAATATCATGTAGGCCCTCCTTTCGCCCGGCGAAGTGCAGCAACTCGACGTGGCATGGACTCAACAAATCGTTGGAAGTCTTCTGCAGGAATATTGAGCCATGCTGTCTCGATAGACGTCCATAATTGTGAAAGCGTTGATGGTGCAGGATTTTGGGCACGAACAGACCTCTCGATGATGTCCCATAAATGCTCGATGGGATTCATGTCGGGCGATCTAGGTGGCCAGATCATTCGTTGGAATTGTCCAGAATGTTCTTCAAACCAATCGCGAACAGTTGTGGCCCGGTGACATGGCGCATTGTCATTCATAAAAATCCCATCGTTGTTTGGGTACATGAAGTCCATGAATGGATGCAAGTGATCTCCAAGTAGCTGAACATAAGCATTTCCAGTCAATGTTCGGTCCAGTCGCACCAGAGGACCAAGTCCATGCCATGAAAAAACATCCTACACCATTACGGAGACACCACCAGCTTGAACAGCGCCTTGCTGACAGTTTGGGTCCATGGCTTCGTGGGGTCTGCGCCATACTCGAACCCTACCATCAGCTCTTACCAACTGAAATCGTGACTCATCGGACCAGGCCACGGTTTTCCATTCATCTTGGGACCAACCGATATGCTCACGTGCCCACGAAAGTCGCTGCAAGCGATGTCGTTCTGTCAGTAAAGGCACTCGAGTCGGTCTTCTGCTGGAATAGCCCAAGAAAGCCAAATTTCTCCGCACAGTTCTAACAGACAAGTCCCTTGTACGTCCCACATTGATTTCTGCGGTTATTTGACGCAGTGTTGCTTGTCTGCTAGAATTTACGACTCTTTGCAGACGTCGCCGGTCTCGGTCGTTAAGTGCAGGCGGTCGACCACTGCGCTGTCCATGGTGGGATGTTATGCCTGAAATTTCATACTCTCGGCCCACTCTTGACACAGTGGATCTGGGAATGTTGAATTCCCTAACGATTTCCGAAATGGCATGACCCATGCGTCTAGCTCCAACTAACATTCCGCGTTCAAAGTCTGTTAATTCCCGTCGTGCGGTCATCATCACGTCAAAATCTCTTCACATGAATAACTTGAACAGAAATGAAAGCTATGCGAAAGCACTGCGCATTTATACCTGTTCTACGCGATGCTACTGCCATCTGAAAATTTGCATATTGCTATCCATGACTTTTGTCACTTCAGTGTACTTTACATTTAAAAAGATTCTTCAGGATTTCTTTTCTTTTTATTTATTTTGGGTAAAGCAAAAAACAGGAAAACGTACACCTGTGTTTGCTTGAATTAGAAAGTAAATGTAAAAATGATAATAATTTTAACGATATGAATGACGCTTTTTATTTCATGCAACTATGAATCTTGTAAAAGTATCATGTTGATGTCATAGTTATTTTTAAAGTTTTATATTTAATTTTTTGAAAACCTAAATTAATACCCTAAAAAATGGAGCAAATCGAATTAATAGAACATTTTTAATCGTCCAATTCGTATCTAAAGATTCTCATATTCAGAATATCCAAAAACATTCTCACAATTTTCATGGATTATGTAATTTCTCCTGATATTGGATTGACCAACCGAATATAAAATATAATATTTTTGATCGCATTACTCCGAATTCGAGCTCAAAAAAGAAACTTAGCGGTATATAACTTTACATTTTTGGGACATAAAAAAATCTTTTTTAACTTATAATATCTTTGTTTTTTGATGAGGATTCAACAAAAAATAGTTAGAGTGAATTTGACATTAAATTCTACATATTTATATGCTTCATCTGTTTTACTTTATTCCTTCCAAAATTAATAGTTTTTTTTTTTATCTGTAAATCTTCCGAGAAATATCTAAAAGATTCTCAGATTCAGAATGTCCGAAAACGTTCTCGAAATTTTTTTGGAATACGAAATTTCTCCTGATATTTTATTTAATAGACCACATAAAAAATAAAGTACTTTTGATCACTTTAATCCGAATTCGAGCTGTAAAAAAGAAATTTAGGTGTACATAACATTAAATTTTTGTGACATAAAAACATCTTTTATAACATAACTTAATATTTTATCCTCTGCATTTTCTTTATGAATAACAATTTGTCCAAAATAGTTACAACGAGTATGGAGTAAGTTTTCAAACATGGCAAGCTTCCTTTTTTTTACTACATTATCCTTTCAAGAGTAGTGTTGCTTTTTTATTTCTCTAAAGCAACTGAGGCTTGATATTAATATTCGAACAAACACCTTTACGTAGATTCCATGAAATTCATGCCCCATCCCCGCTTTCTCCAAAACATTTACTACCCTGGGGCAATGAAGTGGGGGAGGGGCATGTTCCAGATCTTCCTTTGTGCGATTTGGAACAAAAATAGAAGCGATGTTAACACAAAAACTTCAAGGCGGAAGATAAACAGAGCGACAAAAGATTCCAGCCAATGTTTACGAATAGAAAGCCAGAAATTCTCATTTTTTTTCCTTTCCCAACACTTCGCAGCTTGTAGTTCATAGTAAATTTACTTTTTTATTTTATTTATTTGTTTATTTTTGGCAGCAGCCAAAAATATATCTTGTTTGATAGAAATTTTTTTTCCTCCTCTCTTTCTCATATTGGATATGAATTTGATGGCAACGAATTTTGTGTTCACCTTCTCTCAACGTCATGAAAAGTGAGAATCATTATTAGAACCGAGTGAAATTTTTCGAATAACCTTTGCATTTAAAAAGATTCTTCAGGATTTTTTTATCTATTTATTTTGGCTAACGCAAAAGACAGGAAAAAATTTACATTTAAATTTTTGAAAACATATTATTAATCTATAGTTTTATTTCTATAATTCAACCTAATCTTAACTAAAATATTTTGAGATTAAGAATGCCAAAATAGATTCTCAGAATTTTCTTGGATTATGGTTTTTTAGCTGTTGTTGAATTGTTCGACAGTGTGAAAAATAAAATATTTCTGATCAGTTTAGTACTCATAATACAAGATGTAAAAGGAAATTTAGATGTACCTAACTTTACATTTTTGTGGCATAAAAAAAGTCATTTGTAACTCTATATATAATATATTTAATATAATATATAATATATATATAATATATTTTCTTTATGAATAACAATGTGATGACGGGTATGGAGTAAATTCTGAAACATGGCAAGCTTCTTTTTTTTCCACATTATCCTTTTCAAGAGTATTGTTGCTTTTTTTATTTCTCTAAAGCAACTGAGGCTGGATATTAATACACGAATAAAACACCTTTACGTAGATTCCATGAAATTCATGCCTTCCTGTTCACTGCCTGTTTTTGCGCTACCTAAAATAAATAGATAAAAAAAAATTTTGAAGAATCTTTTTAAATGCAAAGGATATTCGAAAAATTTCACTGTCTTCTAATAATGATTCTCACTTTTCATGACGTTGAGAAAAGGTAAACACAAAATTTCTTACCGTCAAATTCATATCCAATATGAAAAAGAGAGGAGGAAAAAAAAAAAGATTTCCATCAAACAAGATATATTTTTGGCATCTTTTGGCATCTACCAAAAAAATTAATAAATAACTAAAATAAAAAAGTTAATTTACTATAACTAGAAGCTTCGCAGAGTTGGGAAAGGACAAAAAAATGAGAATATCTGACTTTCTATTCGTAAACGTTGGCTGGAATCTTTTGTCGTTATGTTTGTCTTCCGCCTTGAAATTTTGCAACCGAGTTTAAATTTTTGTGTTAACATCGATTATTTTTTGTTCCAAATCGAACAAAGGAAGATCTGGAGCTTGCCCCCCACCCCTACTTCATCGCCCGAGGGTGGTAAATGTTCCATAGAATGAGGGGATAGGGGCATGAATTTCATGGAATCCAGGTAAAGGTGTTTGTTCGAATATTAATAGCAAGCCTCAGTTGCTTCAGAGAAATTAAAAAACAACAATTTTCTTGAAATTATAATGTGGAAAAAAAAAAAGGAAGATTGCCATGTTTCAGAATTGACTCCATACTCATTGTAGCTATATTGTCAAATTGTTATTCATAAAGATAATATATTATAAGTTATAAAATACCTTTTTTACGTAAAAAAAATGTAAAATTATGTACACATGTATTTTTGTTTCACAGCAGGAATTCGGAGTAAAGAGGTCAAAATTATTTTATTTTTTACTCAGTCGGTCAATCCAATATCAGGAGAAATCCGTAATCCAGAAAATTCTGAGAATCTTTTTTCACTTTCTGAATCTTAAATTCATTTTTTGTCATTCTGAATTTGAGAATCTAAATTAATAATTCTCAAAATTTTAAAATTTAATTACCTCAAAATGTTAATTTAATTTAATTAAAAATGTTCCAATAATTCCATTTTTGAGTTATTAATTTAGTTATTTAAGAATTTAAATATAAATTTGTAATAATAAGTACGGAATGTACATCACACTTTTGCACAATTCATAGTTGCATTAATTGCATTTCATTTATTTAGTCGCGTTATTATCTCTTTCTCATCGAATTTCTAATTCAAGCAAATAGTGATGTTGTATTCCTATTTTTTTTTTTCCGCTACCAAAAATAAATGAATAAAAAAAAATCATGAAGAATCTTTTTAAATGCAAAGGATATTCGAAAAATCTTCACAGTTTTATAAGATTCATAGTCGCATTAAATATAAAGCTACATTTATATGGCTCACGTTATAATCTCTTTCACATATGCTTTCTATTTCAACAAACACAGATGTACGTTTTCCTATTTTTTTGCAAAATAAATAAATAAAAAAAAATCCTGAAGAATTCTTTTTAAATGCAAAGGATATTCGAAAAATTTCACTGGCTTCTAATAATGATTCTCACTTTTCATGACTTTGAGAGAAGGTAAACACAAAATTTCTTACCATCAAATTCATATCCAATATGAAAAAGAGAGGATAAAGAAAATTTCCATCAAACAAGATATATTTTTGGCTTCTGCAACAAAATAAATAAATAACTAAGTAAATAAAATAAAAAAGTAAATTTATTATAAACTACAAGCTGCGAAGTGTTGGGAAAGGAAGAAAAAAAAAGAAGGGAATATCTGACTTTCTATTCGTAAACATTGGCTGGAATCTTTTGTCACCATGTTTATCTTCCGCCTTGAAGTGTTGCATCCGATTTTCCATTTTTGTGTTAACATTTCTTCTTTTTTGTTCCGAATCGCACAAAGGAATATCTGGAGCATGCCCTCTCCCCCTACTTCATTGCCCCAGGGTGGTAAATGTTTCGGAGAAAAGGGGGATGGGGCATGAATTTCATGGAATCCAGGTAAAGGTGTTTGTTCGAATTTTAATATCAAGCCTCAGTTGCTTTAGAGAAATAAAAAAGCAACAATATTCTTGAAAGGATAATGTAGAAAAAGTGAAGCTTGCCATGTCTCAGAATTTACTCCATACTCGTTGTAGCTATTTTCGTAAAATTGTTATTCATCAAGAAAATATATTATAAGTTCTAAAAGACTTTTTTTATGTCACAAATACTTTTGTACACCTAATGTATTTGTATATGTACACCTAAATATCTTTTTACATTTTGAAGGTTAAGTTTTCAAATATTTAAATATAAATTTTTTATAATAACTGTGAAATCAACATCACACTTTTACAAGATTCATAGTCGCATTAAATATAAATATACATTCATATCGCTCAAGTTATTATCTCTTTCTCATCTTCTGCTTTACCCAAAATAAATAAATAAAAAAATTAATGAAGAATCTTTTTAAATGCAAAGGATATTCGAAAAATTTCACTTGCTTCTAATAATGATTCTCACTTTTCATGACGTTGAGAGAAGGTAAACACAAAATTCGTTGCATCAAATTCATATCCAGTATGAAAAAGAGAGCAAGAAAAAAAAATTCCCATCAAACAAGATATATTTTCGGCTTCTGCCAAAAAATAAAATAAAATAAAATAAAAAAGTAAATTTACTATGAACTACAAGCTACGAAGTGTTGGCAGAGAAAGAAAAAATAAGAAGGGAATATCTGACTTTCTATTCGCAAACATTGGTTTGAATCTTTTGTCGCTGCATTTATCTTCCGCCTTGAAGTTTTGCAACCAATTTTCCATTTTTGTGTTAACATCGCTCCTTTTTTTGTTCCAAATCGCACAAAGGGAGATCTGGAACATGCCCCTCCCCCTCTACTTCATCGCCCCAGGGTGGTAAATGAGGGATGGGTCATGAATTTCATGAAATTTTCATAAAGGTGTTTGTTCGAATATTAATATGAAGCCTCATTTGCTTTAGAGAAGTAAAAAAGCAACAATTTTCTTGAAAGGATAATATGGAAAAAAAGGAAGCTTACCATGTTTTAGAATTTACTCCATACTTGTTGTAGCTATTTTCGTCAAATTGTTACTCATAAAGAAAATATATTATAAGTTATAAAAGACTTTTTTATGTCACAAAAATGTAAAGTTATGTACACCTAAATTTTCTTTCACATCTTGAATTCGGAGTATAAAGTGATCAAAAACACTTTTTTCAAAAACACACACTAATTTTTTTATCACTTTCATGTCCATCAATCCAATATCAGGGGGGAGGGGGGCAGTAATCCAAGAAAATTCTGAGAATCTTTTCGACATTGTGAATCTGAGACTCTTTTGGATAAACTTCGTTGCTTTACAAAAATAAAAAATAAAAAATAAATTTTTTTTTTTGAAGACATGAGGTAAATGACAAGATGCATACATATATTATTGTGCCCAAAAAGTAAGATCATTTATTTTTTTTAAAAACTCTTTATTTATTCTTATAAATTTATTTCTTCGCCTTCAAAGTAATCCCTTCCGGACACAATGCACTTATTCCAACTGTTTTCCTAATCCTCAATGCATGCTAAATAGTCTTCGGCAGGGACGGTCTTCACGTTGAATCTCTTCAATCGACTCAAAACGGTGTCCCCGGAGTGGTAATTTGAGTTTAGCGAATAACCAGAAGTCGTAGGGGGTGAATACGGTCGTTGTGGCACGACATGGGTTTCATTTTTGGTGAAAAAGTCACGAATAATCAATGCAGCGTGAGCTGGAACATCCAGTGTTTTCGGTACTAATCGAGATTTGACGCTTTTGAGGCCCAAATCTTTAATTTTTTGGACATGAGATTCGTCGGTTGAGATTGATGGTCGAAAAACCGAGTCTCTGCCTTCTTTGAACTGTTTATACCCCTTGTAAACATTTCTTTCCCATATAACAATGCTCACCGAATGCCTTCTGCACCATTCTATACGTTTCCGCAAATAAAATTTAAAGCAAGTTTTTTGCTCAATTAATTCAGACATTTCTAGAATCGCCGGAAAGTTTCAGCGTCTCACAAAGCGAAGCCTAACTCAAACACTAATGAATATTTTGACATCAAATTTCCCACAGATGTCAAGGACAGTGCCAGAAACCCAAAAATATAAAAATAATAGTAATTCCATAACCCCTGAGAATTTTAAATTGAAAATTGGTCTTACTTTTTGGACACAGTGGTATATTATTATTGATATACTACTTTAAATTATTGTAGGGAAAAAAATCCATAGAAAACCGAAATGTTCGTTATTAGTATTTAATGCTTTATTTCTTCCGATGAAAAGTAATTAAATAATTATAAAATAAAATAAAATACTCATAAAATCACTATGCTTTAAAAAACAGCCAAATGTTTTTTTTTGTAGATATACCATATTAAATTATTGTAATAATATATACTTATGTACCAATTATTATTGTAAGAATACACAAATTAAATTAGTGTATTACTTTAAATTATTGTCGATATACTATTTTAAACTGTAGGAAAAAAAACCTAGAAAACCGAAATTTTCATTATTTGTATTTATTACCTTTCGATAAGAAGTAATTAATTAATTGAGATAAAAAAACACTCATAAAATCACCCATGTCTTAAAATACAACCAAATGGTTTTTTTTATAGATATACCACATTAAAATATTGTAATAATATACCACTTATATGACAATTATTATTGTAGAAATATACTACTTATATACCATGTATTATTGTAGGTTATATCATTTTAAATTACTGTAGGAAAAAAAATCATACATAACTGAAATTTTAATTTTTAGTTATTTCATGCTTGATTCCTTCCGATCAGAAGTAATTAAATAAACATAAAATAAAAAAACACTCATAAAATCGCTCATTTCTTAAAATACAACCAAAAGATTTTTTGGCAGATATACTACATTAAATTATCGTAATAACATACCACTTATATATCAATTATTATTGTAGGAATGCACCAAAGATATAAAAGAAGAAACCCTCATAAAATCATTATAATGATGTCAAAATAAATTTTAATCCTTGTCATTCTACCTGATAATCTTTTAACTGATTACAAAAGATTAATTAAACGGAACTAATTATGGGCGTATAAAAAATTATTGACTGAATGAATTTATTTATAGTAAATTAAATATTTATTAACATTAATAATCAAAGCTTAAATAATCTCAATAATAATCAGTCAATTAATCTCATATAATATAAATTTTAAAATTAAATTCAAGTGATTTTTTTAATAAATTGTAGTTAAAAATCTATGTTTTTTAAAGTGCTAAGTATCAAAATGGTTAAAAGCAGCATATAAAAATTGGTAAAAATAAATATGAAAATGAAAATATATGTGGGAAAAAATGAAAAAGGAATGCATTGGAGATATTCTCATGAACTGAAATAAAAAAAAACGATTCATTCAGTAATAAAATAGTTAGCAATATAAAATATTTATATTGATATTGTTTTAACCAAATGTAGAAATGAAACTAAAAAGAAATTTTTCTAAAAAAAAAAAAAAAATTTAATACATAGGAAATATAAAATGTAAGTAAATGGTTACAGTTTCTTTCTGTTTAGTAACTACAAAATTTTGTGACAAAAGGAGAAATTTGATTAGGTGATGCTTTTCTTTGTATATTGCAAGTGTGTAAATTTCCAAAATTGCTTATTCAAATCCAATATTTGAAAATTGAACAACAGAAAATTGTTATCGTAATGGTGATGGAAATTTTATATTTTTTGATTAAAATAGTACTAAAGAAATTTATAGAGATTTCTGGAAAAATGTTCATTCCAAACTATCAAGTCTAACAAGGGATTAAATAAATATATATTTGGAAATCTAAAATAAAACAAAATGTGAATTTGAAAGAATTTCTTTTAATAATATTAACTAATATTTTTCAAGAAATTTTTTCTGAATTACTTGCATTTATTTAAATTGAAAGAGCACTGTATTTAAAAACACAGAAACAATACATTAGTTTTTTACATACTTAGAAATATAGGACATTTTAAATATTGTAAATAATATATATCCAGTTGTCAAATGTAATAAATTATACTTTAAAATTTGACCATATTGCTTTTATATGTATTTAAATGGAATGCCTGCTTTTAATTTAAACGTTGCAAGTTAATTGCACAGAAAACACAGTTAAAACACAGAAAGCCATTACATTAATTTTTTTTTACTTGGAAATATAAGACACTTTAAATATATTTTTTTTTGTTCCAATGCAGCTGGCAAACACTTAGACAGCATGGTCTTGGATGCCTTAAGGCAAGCGCTGCACAGACGTTACTCACTTTGCATTACTCAGGGAGCGCGTGTAACTTGAAGATATGAACGCGGAGTAACAATGCCCCCGCAACGCTCTCCGATCCTTTAATCCTACGGTTTAAAGTGTATTCCGAACCACTACAAACATCCATTGCACCGCCGGTACTCGAACCCGAAACCTATGGTACCGAGTGCCAGAGCGTTAGCCACTCAGCCATTCAGGCCCTGACATTTTAAATATTATAAGTAACCTATATCCATTTGTCAAATATAATAAATTAAACAAAAATTTGATCATATTGCGTTTATATGTATTTAAATAGAATACCCGCTTTTAATTTAAACGTTGCAAGTTAATTGCAATTATTTAATTAAAGAATGTTAATTTTGAAAACACAGAAAGCCATTACATTAATTTTTTCTTTACTTGGAAATATAGGACACTTTAAATATTATAAATAACATATATCCATTTGTCAAACGAATAAATTAAACAAAAATGTAATTATATTGCGTTTATATGTATTTAAATAGAATATCTGCTTTTATTAAAACCATTAATTACATAGACATAAATAAAATGAATGCGAACTTAAACGCTTCCCTTGCTTGTGTTCTACGTGCAGCTAGAGTGCAAGAGGGCTAAGGTTCAAATCTTCTGTCAGCAATATTATAGTCACTTCTTTCAGAAACGAGTAGACTCCATGTGATTATAATAATAATGGGGTTCAGCGTTTTACATCGCAGTGACAATTTCTTCCATATGACCACCGATGTGGGGCTCCCTTCAATACCCGTCGATAAACATAAACGAAACATGAGGTCCACTGACGTTATAACAAAACGAAACAAAGTTAAAAAACTTTTTCTCACATATATAATCAAAACATAACTATTAATAACAAAAGTTATTAAATATAATGTTAAGAGTTTAAACATTTCAGTAGATTTTCAAAAATTGCATCTCGAAGTTATTGCTTTTAAAATATTTTAAAATAATGTGTTAAAAAA
>BPLQ01005299.1:0-108367 GCA_021605075.1 Caerostris darwini | reverse complement strand
CGAGTGCCCCAACATACGAGTTTTTCGAGATACGAGCCGACGAGCAAGTGATTTTTTGCTTTTAGTTACGAGCGAAATACGAGTCCGGTTCGGTTCGGTTCGTTAGTAACACGCAGTCGCGCCATCACGATCAGTTAGCAGCGTGCTTCCGCTGTGATAAGTTGTGTAGTTGTGTTCGCGTTTTGTGTTGCGTTTACATTTACAGTTGTAGTTCGTTTATTTTTATAACCATGGATCGGAAAAAGTTTGTAAAAAGTCAAGTGCTAAGAAAAAAAGATGATGAGTATTGAATTAAAATGTGAAATTATAGAAAAACATGAGCAAGGTGTTCGAGTTGTTGACTTGTCGAGGCAGTATGGCCGTAGTACGTCCATGATATGTTCTGTGCTTAAACGGAAGGAGTCGATAAAGAGTGTAACGCCGGCTAAGGGCCTTACGATAATTTCCAAGCTGCGAACCACCCTTCATGAAAATATGGAGAAACTGCTGATGGTGTGGGTGACAGAAAAGCAGCTCCAAGGAGATACCTTGACGCAGACCATCATTTGCGAGAAGGCAAGAGCGATCTACGGAGATTTGCTGAAGCAAACCCCGCAGACTTCCATCGACGAGGCATCCGAAGAGTCATTTAAAGCCAGCCGGGGCTGGTTTGAGAATTTTAAAAAGAGGAGCGGTATTCACTCCGTTGTCAGACATGGTGAGGCAGCAAGTTCAGATATGAAGGCAGCTGAGGATTACATTAAAACATTTTCCGATCTAATAAAAGCCCAAGGATACATCTCTCAGCAAGTCTTCAACTGTGATGAGACAGGGCTGTTCTGGAAAAAGATGCCGAATAGAACATATATAACGGCAGAGGAGAAGATGATGCCAGGCCACAAACTTATGAAGGACAGATTGACTCTAGCACTGTGCGCCAATGCGAGTGGCGACTGCAAGATCAAGCCTCTGCTTGTGTACCATTCGGAAAACCCCAGAGCATTTAAATCACATAAGATTTTGAAAGAAAAACTGCAAGTTATGTGGAGGTCGAACCCAAGGCATGGGTCACCAGGAAGTTCTTTGTGGAGTGGGTAAACCTGGTTTTCGGCCCTACTGTTAAGAAATATCTACAGGAAAATAACCTACCTGTGCAAGCCCTTCTCATCCTCGACAATGCCCCTGCTCATCCACCAAACCTCGAAGATGACATCCTCGAGGAGTTAAAATTCATAAAGGTTCTCTACTTACCACCCAACACCACTCCCATCCTGCAGCCCATGGATCAGCAAGTGATTTCTAATTTTAAAAAACTATACACCAAGCATCTGTTTCGGCGCTGCTTTGAAGTGACGGAGAGCACAAACCTCACCCTTCGAGAGTTCTGGAAGGACCACTTTAATATAGCGATTTGCCTACAAATTATTGATCAGGCCTGGTTGGGAGTTACAACGAAGACCTTGACCTCTGCATGGAAAAAGCTGTGGCCTGAAGCTGTAGCTGAAAGGATCTATGAAGAATTGGAACCCGGTGTTTCAGTAGAAGAGGAGATTGTATCTCTGGGGAAATCCATGGGTCTAGAGGTGGAAGAGAGAGACGTGAACGAGCTCATCGAGGAGTACATCCAGGAACTGACGACTGAGGATACAAGAGTTACAGTCACAGCAGCATACTGAGGTTATGCAAGAAATTGGTTTTGAGGAGTCAGAGGAGGAGGTTATTTCTACAAGTGAGATAAAGGAGATCTTAGGAATGTGGGAAAGTGTTTCACAGTTCGTGGAAAAAAAAAAACACCCAGAAAAAGTTGCAACAGGTCGTGCATCTGACCTTTTTAATGACACTTGCCTAACTCATTTCCGGAACATTCTGAGAGGGAGGAAGAAACAAACCTCCTTGGACATGTTTTTTTCTAAACGGCCTACAGGTGAAAGCGAGAAAAATGTAGCGAAAAAGGCAAAGACCAGTGAGGATATCTAATTTATTTCTTTACATTCTCTTTTTTTGTTTTTGTGCAATAAATATTTGATATTTATAAATACGTTTTTATTATTCAAAACCACGTAACAAAAATAACTGGGGTGACATTTTGGAGGTTGGAACGGATTAATGGTAGTTCAATTGTTTTGTATGGGGAAATTGTTTACGAGTAATTCAAGATATTTTTAAACTCGTATGTCGAGGTACCATATTTTGAAACATATTAACTTTATAACATTTGTTCTAAATATATTAAGGATTTAAAACAAATGTCATGAATACAAATCTGTATGATATTTGTATTCATGATGATTGATTTTTAAAATTTGATTTGATTATATCTTTTAGTTTGAAAAAATCCTATTTGTATTAAAAAATTTATCATTGTTCCACATGATTTGTTTTCAGTCATTCTTTACATTCTTCTTTCTTTTCATAAAAAAATGTTGCAATATTTAGAAAAGTTTAAATACTTTTCATAGTATTGGTACCAATTATTGGTATTATAAAAAGTTGCTGATAGGCTTGAAAATATCCTTGGCAATTTGTCTTTTCATAAATATTTCTATACATGCATGGAATAGATATTCATAATATTTTTGGTACACGTATGGAATAGCCCATGCTAATTAATTTTTTTAATTTGTAAATTTTTTTTAATTTTCACATTTTTTAAGTTGATTTGTTTTGAAAAAATTAGAAAACTGATTATAAGATTTAGTAATTACTAAATGACGAAGTGTCTGCAATAAAAATTTCCTATAAAAAGGCATTATCCACAGTATAAGATTTTGTTTGTTACAAATGACACAAAATGAAATTATATTTTGCTGCTAATATATTAACACAATAAGGCTACTGTGAAAGATTGTGCTAAAAACAAAAAAAAGAAAATTTGTTTGAAAGCATCCAATTTTTTCCCCCTTGATTGTGTTGGCTTTTATTTGCCAAGAACTTATCATTTTTAGAAACTAGTGCACTTTAATTATTGAATTCTCTGACTACTGTTTTTAGATTAATTCTATGTAAAAATCATGTCGTAATGCTTTATTTATTTTGTCCATTTTTAAAAATCATATGACAATCACAGTGTTTGCTTGTTTATAGGCAGGAGTTCCTTTCCCTGTGCTGTAGGGCAAAATATCTCCTAACTCATAAGTCTGATTTTTTATATCGATGCCCTACTCTTTTTCTTAATTTTATACTATGATCTTTGCTATATATATATATATACTCCCTCTCCATTTAATAAAAACAAATAAGATGTCTTCAAGCTCAGTGACACATTTTCTTCGACGCATGAAATTCATTAGAATAAACGCATGTTCAAAATTCGCATCGAAAAAAAAAATTCAATATGGATTATCTTCTATGAGGTCTTTCATTTGGATCCAAGATTATTTTTTTATAAACTTCATGCTGTGAAAAATCTGATTTGCTACTAAGCAGTAACTATCTTTTACTACTATTTGTATTGCTGAAGGATACAACAGAATTGCTTCCTTAACATTTAATTTTATTATTAATTCTTAAATTTTGGAAAAATAAAAATTGTTATAAAAGAGTTGTCATATTTTTAAATCGACTCCTACATTGCTGCTTCACTCTTGCTCCTGATTCCAGCTTTCCGCTTCTGTTGAAAATCAATTGTTCAAATAAAATTTTGGATATCAATAACAGCATTTTCTTTCTTGTCGGAAAATGCCACTTTAGATGTATTTTTCCCCATAGCATTGAGTATAAATGGTATTATATGGAATTTGCCAGAAAATTAATTTTGATTTTTCTTTCTTGTTAATTATATAATATAATATAATAAACAGATTTAATTTTGTTTCTAAAATATTATTTTTACACATAGATTCGACTAGATGAATCACAGGAATTAGAGTATCGTCAGTTAAAAGACCAGTTGCAGCAAGAATTGGAATTACTCACTGCTTTTCAGAGTAAAATAAAAATGCAGGGGGAAGCTCAGCGTAATAGAGAGCGACGAGAACTAGAAGATCGAGTTTCAACACGACGGGTACTTTTAGAACAAAAGGTAATATTTATAGATCTATTAATAAGTAAAGAAAACATGCAGGTATACTATCTTTATAAACTTCTATGGAGATTATTTTTGTGTCATTAAAGCAGAAAATATCTTAACAAGAATTATGCAGCCAATATCTTTTTAATTAACTATAGATTTTTTATAATAAAGATAAAATTAATGAAAAATTCAGTCTTAAGGGAATTGAAAGGGGGGGGGGTAAATGGCTAGTTTAGAATTTTTTTAATTTAATTGAAACAAAATGAGAGCTATGAAAAAAACATTGATTGACATAGTTCATGTATGGGTAGTGTATATCATGTATTTGGTAGTTATTTCAATATTCTAAAAAAATATCGATTGGTTAAATTTACAGTGTCAAAATTTTAAATAAAAGAAACAAAGAATTGACGGAATTTTTAATATCAGTAAAATATCTAAATTTAAGAATATCATAAAATTATTCAATGTAAAGGGAAAAATAACAGCCCAGATTTTCATAAAATGCTTTTATATGATTGTATTCATTTAATATTCCAAATACTGATTGCAACATTGCAGAAGTGCAATTTCAACACACAAATCCCATATGTCTGTTGCAGCACAGTGTTTAAATAGATAAAGAAAATTATCTGATTTCTGAAACATTAAGAAACAATATTAAATGTACTTTAAATTACATGTTAAAAAGGCTATAAATGATAGAATTTCTTGTTGAAAAAAAGTAAAATAATGTGGTTTTATATAAACGATAAGTTTGTTATGCTTTTCTATAAGTTATGATGATTGAATAATTGTCTAATGTTAAAAAAACCACCTTCAACATTGAAAAGTATGTTTACGGTAAAATATTTGTAGATTATATTGGGTTGACAAGAAAGTTCTTCCGGTTTTTACCCTTTAAAATCATTGCAAAAATTGAAATTATTTTCTTGCCAGCTTAACAGAAAAGTTGAACCAAAAATTGTTGAACAGTGCGTTGAGATGGATACTGATACTGCTTGTTTAATAAAATTAGATTGGGCCTAGCACATAGATCACAACTTCTTAAATGGTATGAGGATAAAAGTTTTTATTTTTTTATTTTAAAGAATTGGCTGCATTCAGGTATAACTTAAAAATGCACATTAAATTCAGATATATTATTTTCCCAATTAGTTTTTAATATTTAAACTTAATTTATTTCATTTTTAATTTAACTTGAAGAATTTATCTCCAGTAATAATCATTTAAAATTTCATGCATATTTACAAGCATTGCTAATAACTCCCTTGAACTTATTTATGTTGCTAAACTCTATTAAAAAATATTAAATGTTTCTCATCATGTATTTGGTAACCATGAGGACTGCAGTGCAAATAATTAATAATTTGACAGAAAGCAATCATAGTTTATATTATTTTTTTACGGAGAACAACTGTGTTGAGGAATTTCATTGAATTATAAAATTTATCAATGGAAAAAGAATTTTTTGCTTCATAATAGCACCAAATAAGGTGCAATAGTGCAGTTATTCCCTCAATTCAAAATTTCTATTGTAATCCATACATAAAAGCATTTACAATTCAAATCCTGATAAATATATTAAATTTAATCAGTGGATGAGAGAAAATTTCTATCTAAATAGGAAACAAAGTTTTTACATGGTAGCTGTTAAAGTTTATTCTTGGAAATGGATTTCAAGAAAACCATAGTTCAAACATAGAGAAGCCCAACATATAAAATGTTTTTATATATATTAAAAAAGGAACTATTATTTCTACAATTTCTTTTCACATAAAGAAGCAGCAGCTTCTAAAAAAAACCTTTGAGTAAAACATTCTTGTATGGAAAAAAATGCCATAAACACTTTAAAACATCCTATTTTAGGCCAGTTTGTTGCAAACACTTAACATGCAAGCTGTGAAAGCATAATTAAAAAGAAGCTGCTATAAAATATGAACTGCAACATGAAAAGACACTTAATAGGCCTTAGAAAGCTTTTTCGATCTAAAAATTTGTTCTTGTGGATTATTCTTCAATCCAAGTTATGAATATTTTGCTATTTCTTCAGATGGATTGATTGGCAATAATGGAATTATTGAAGTCAGATGTCCAGCTTTTCTTGTAAAGACATGACTTTAAATGAGTGGGAAAAAAAAAAATTTCTTGAAAGATGATGTTGAATAAAACATATTTCCAGATTGAAGGCCAGCTGTGTGGGTGAAAAATGTTTTAAATCAAAATTTTTTTCCCAGAACCAAATTTTTGAAAAGAATGTAAAAAATGGAGAGGAAATTAGTTTTTATTTTGAATGTTTATTGCCTGGGTTAATTGTCCGCCACTTTCCAAGCTAATTAAAAATACATGATCCTTTTAAATGACGGCTTTTTTGGATCCATTCGACTTTGCTGCTTGCCAATTATCTACACAGTCTGTGGTCAGACTCTAATAATATATTAAATGTTTTGCTCATAAGTTATGACTTATCAAAAGATTATCCTACAGTTTGATAAAATAATAGAAATAAGTTTTTGCGTTTTTTTATAGATGGAACTAGAAAAGCAGCAATTTCAAGAAGAAAGAGCAGAAAGACAAAGGTTACTCTTGGAACGTCAGGTGAGAGAAATAGAAGCATTCGACGAGGAGAGTGCTCGGCTGGGTTTTGATGCTATGGCGATTGCTGAAGCTTCTCAGGAACCTTTACCTGCTGATGACTTGAGCATCAGTGGTAGCATGTTAAGCCTGGCTCACAGTAACAGTGCTAGTTCATTTACTCATACTGCACTCTAGTATTGGCTAATGCTTCTATGGAAAATGTATCACAAAATATCTACCACTGCTCTGGTTATGAAGGCATCCTCAGATAATTCATGGCTGTGATGAGTGAAGCTTCAACAGGAAAAAAATAAATATAAAAAAGGAGCAGTGCAACACATGGTGAGAAAATACAACCTGGCAGTCTTCATTGGGTAATCTGGTACGGTGAAGCAGTGGCAACCTCTTGCAGTAAAGTTGTATCTTGTTGAATGAGTTTTGACAACAGAAGCGCAGATTATTTCATTTGAATGAGTTTATTAATGTGAAATTCATAACTTCAGAAGGAATGTTCGATTGTATATATGTGGTTTGTATGCTGTGTCTTTGAATGTCAACTCTTGTTTGCCTTGCAAAAAAAAAAAAAAAAAAAAAGATTGCATTGTGTAGTTATATAAGAATCTCATGTAGAGAGCCGAATGAAGTTTTTGATACTTCATTTATAATATTTTTTGAAGTTTTTGTATTTCATTGCATTTTCAATTCACTTAATTTAAATAAAAGGAAATATAATCCATCTAGTCTTAAGGCCTTCTGCTAGAGACCCTAGAAAGTTGTCAGTGCTCCAAGAGAAAAAAAAGTCTTCGCAATCCATCATTAAAATTTCTACCATGTGTTGTGAACTTAGCATCATCGGGATATCGAGTTGTCTGATAATGAGGTTCAGAAACCTTATGTTTTTAGATTTATATGTACACCAATAAAGTGCAGTTGATTTAAATTTATTTTATATAAATTGGAAGTTTTTTTTTTGTTATCCCAAATAGATCAATAGCTAATCCAATGGAAATAAAAGTTATTTTATTATAAAGGATTAAAATCTTAGTGAAATGAAAAGACCTAAAGAAAAATTAACCTTTTTTTTTTACAATTAAAATGCATGGGTCTTAGCACACTTGCTCATTAGAGATCACCTTTTTATATAGCATTTTTCCCATGCTTCACTTTTGTGTGCAGTCTGAACGATAGAAGTCATCGTAAGAGCTGTTGTAAATTTATTGGATGTGCTCACTTTAAAAAAAAAAAAATGATAAATAAATGATTAACTTCCATCTGTATATAGCACTGTATAAAAATGTCACTGTGAATTGTTTAATAAAACTGTAGATTATATGCTTCTTTTTTCATTAATAAAATATACAGAAAACAATATTTTGTTGATTCATTTCCAAATAAAGGTGATTAAAATAACGTAATATATCCATGTATTTTGAGCTGAACTCTCACTTTGTAGGTATGAAATGCCTCCATTTGCATATTAAACATCCTACACAAGTTTTATTTCTATTTCATAATGAATTTTAAAGTTAACCAGATTTTAATGTTCTATAGAATTTATTAATAAGCATTGAGTATAATTTGAATGTTAAAAAAAAATAAAACTTAAACATAAGAAATGTAACATTAAATTGACCTCATAGCTTAATTGAATGAAAATATTTCATCTAGAATTTAAGCCTTTGATATAATAGTTATCTTTATTATCAGTCAGTAATTAAAGTTATACACCTTGCTTGTTATAAAATTATTTTATTTTTGAATAATCTAATCCAATACTTAATACAGAAATTGTTTCAGCTAGTTGAAATTGAGAAGAATCAATCTTCCTTGTAACACGAGTATATTTAGTTATTGCAGCTTCTTCAGGTTGTGAGATAATCTGTTGGACCTGGAAAGTATAAATATTTTCTTTTAAAATACAGTAAAGACTCTGCTTTACAAGTAAATAATAGGGATATCTGAAACAGAACAAGAAATTTATTTTCTAATGCTTATTGTTAAAATCGATTTTTATTCATGAAAAAGTTATTTAATGTCATTGGCCTTTTCCAGTTTTGTTCAGTAAATAGACTATAGTAAGTCATTTTATACATTTTCGATGTCATTGATTCATAAATTCCATTATAGTGGCTGAATCTCTTTTTAAAAAACCCATTGAAGTTATTTTTTCTCATCTTTCATGTACTTTTACTTTACCAGTTGTAACTCATAATAATATTCTGTGCATTTATATTATCCAACCCTTTTTTAACCCCCGCCGCGTATATATACACCTTTCCGAAGTACAATCCTTTGCATTGCGTTGCTATAAAGAAAACTGCTCCCACGGTCTAGGAATGCCACAAAATGACCTTGACAATGTTTGAAAAGGAGTTTATTATTTCAGAGAAAAGGGACAGGGTATTGGTAAAGGGGATGTTTCTGAAACGGTGAGTCATAGCTGTGAAGTTTTTGCTTCTGTTTGAGTAGGTCATGCTTTTTTTTATTCTTCTTTTGCTTCCGTCTCGTCGTGAAAACGGCTATCAATGCAATGAATGTGATTTTGATTTATGTGAATTGGTTTTTAAAAAACAAGTTTAGACATTTTAAATAAATAGTTATTTCTCCTATCATATGAAACAATAAAGAATTCTTGTTTTAGGAAATATCACACAGCAGATAAGTTCTAACATCTGTTTATTACACTGTTATTCTATACTTTAAATTTAGAATTTTTGTTTTTTTTTTACATTTTTTTTTTCTGTTGCAAAACGCACCTCTTTTTTTCCTCCAATAACTATGCGTGCCTGTATGAAAAACGGTGGCACTGGAGAGCGCATCTCGTAAGTTTTCCTCGGCAGGTAAGTGGTTAATTAGCTTGACGATGTCATAGATATGACAAAGGATTTCTTTGTGTCATTACTTGGCCGAAAACACAAATTTTTCCATACATTTTAAGGTCGCCTCATTTCAGAAAAAAATGCATGCTGTAGTCAACATCTGTGATATTGTTTTTCTAAACCGTTGGTGAAAATTTTTGCTGCTTAATTTGAAACACGGATTTGGGTCTTAGAAAATTTTTATTTTAATATATACTAATTTAAAAATTCAACTATTTTTCTAGAACAGGGGTGGCCAACCCGTGGGTCGTCTTGAACATTTTTCTGGCTCATGAAAAATAAATAATTTTTTGGATATATGGATGCACACATAAACTGTTAACTTTAAAATAATATTCCTGCAAATATTGCCTGTTTTATTTATGAGTTCGCAGAATAATTAAATTATATTATGTAAACTTGTGATGTGCGGGAATTTTGGAACATCTAATAAAACAGGTTCTATGTTTCACTTTAAGTGATGCAGAGCAAACTAGACTCTTAGTTGAAGTTAATGCTTTTGGTTGAAATTGAAACACACTCGCCTGCAACACCAATTATGATATGCATAAGCTAAGTGAAAGAATGGAGAAACAAATATCTTTATATATTTTTTTTACAATGTGCATTTAGTATTATATGTACAAGTAAGAATAAAAGTAAACAAAATAATAAATTACGTTTCAATTTTTCACTAAAAAAAAAATGCCTATAGTGTGTCTAAATCTAATATGGGAATATATATAATTTTATATGGGGCCCTCGGAGTTATCATGCATTTCCAAAGTGGCCCGCAAGATCATTTTGATTGTCCACCCCTGTTCTACAATGAACTAGTGGTGGTAAAAATTCTAATAAATACCGACTGAAAATATAGTTATTTTCAATAAACTGTACTAGTACATATAATTTTTGCTTAGTATTAGTAACAAGCTTGCCTCTTCTATTTGTTCCTCGTCAGCACCAGTATTTCTTAGATCAGCAACAATGGAATCTATTCTCAACTTTTTATCTAATAGTCTTTTATTTTCTTGATACTGTGATTCATTGCATGCAATTAGATTGAAGAGTGCTTGATAAGATCTCTGTAGTAACATTCGACAAACCTGAAAATAAATTTGGTTTTTATAATATATATCCTCATTTTTTACAGTTCAAGATTATTGCAAAATTTTAAAATGAATAGTAAGAAATTTTTTTTGCAACGAACTGATTGCGCTCTTTAAAAAAATTGTTTAAATTCACATGATTTCGGTAATAAAATGATTAAATATAGAACACGACATTTTCTTTCAAATTTTATATTGCTAATTTGTTTCATGCACAGTTTCTTAAGAATTTGATGTATAGTTCAGAAAATCTCAATAGCATCCATATTTAGTCTTCAAATAATATTTAAAACACTATTAACAGATTGAGTTTTTTATTAAAATTAAGAAATTTTTTTTTACCTGATTCATATCAACACGTAGGAGATAAAATATTTGTCCATGGGAAAAATCAGATCCTTTTGGTAATTCCTGTGTTGGGGGAAAAGAATAAGCATTTGAAATTATTAATTATAAAACAATATCTTGTAAAGGATATATACAGTATGAAGCCTAAACAACATAACTATCTTAAAACAGATACATCAAGAAGTTAGTTAATCATAGTTCTTACTAAAGTATTTTAACTGGGAACAATTAGCTAATTGGACATAATACATATCTACCAGTATTATGTTACATATATGAGCACTATATATAATTTGATTGCTTTTATACCAGATACGAATTTAGAAAATGAAGTTCATCGAAGACCTTGATGGCGTGAAGGCAAAATTTAAAGCTAACATACAATAACTGTTAAGAGACCTTGCTGTTGATTTTAGACATGCTGCAGAGGTTGGAAAAGTTAAAAAAACCAGACAAATAGGTTTCACCCAAGTTAACAGGCATATTTGCACATCATTGAATATTCTACAAAGAAATAATTCCTTTTGGATCTTATCACTACTTGTGATGAAACATGGATACTAATGATATATACATTGAATACAGTGGCTAGATGCAGATTAAAATCTTAAACACACCCAAACCAAACTTAGTTCCTGAGAAAACAAGATTGACCATTTGGTGGAATCAAAGGAAAGTTATTCATTACAATCTCTTAGGAATGCATAGCATTACTGTTAACAGATATTGTGCATTTGGAAATTGTTGTCATCAGAACCAGCATTGGTGAATTAAAAAGGCTATTCTCCATGATAAAGTAAGACCTATGTTTCACAAATCATGCTACAAAAACTGAACAAGCTGAAATTTGAAATTTTGCCTTATTCATCACACTTGTCTCCTACAAATTACCACTTTAAACATGTGCAATTGTTTTTTAAGAATGAATGCCTTGTTAATCATAATGATGTCAAAACAGTCTTGAATTTATTGATTATAAATCAGAGGTGAAACTGGCATAAAAATGATTTGCAATCCATGGCAAAAGTGCATTGATGTAAATGGAGCATATTTAGGTTAAATATGTTCAAACAATTTATGTTTATGAACTTTTAAACATTATTGCTCTCAAAAATTCAATTCATATAGAACAATCCAATAATTTATCCTTCTTGAACTACCTTTCAAAATTGATCAATCATGGAGGATTTGCATTTAAAACTCTTTTAATAGGCTAAAAGCACAATGATTTTTAGATGGAACATGAGGGAAATTTCCAGAAATACATTAAAAAGGTATACATGCAATATATTTTTAAACACAGTTCTTATAATCCCTTAAAAGATCTTGAATAATGAAATAGATTTTTTCTCTAAATTTAAGATATAAAGTATTTCATTTTTCCAACTTTTCTTATTTTTAATTCCCTATAATAATAATAATAATAATAATAATAACAAAACCCTTACTGAAACTTTATTTGCTTTGTCAGTATCAAGATTGTACACTTTTCCTACTTTTTTTTTGTCCATAAATAGATCTTCTCTGTTGCAGTTATTTAAGTAAATTGGATTTCATGTAAATGACACAATTAATTTTGTATAGAGTTCTGTTATTTTCTGTACCCAGTCACATGCCCTAGTAAAATCAGTGACCATAATGTATTTAAACAGTAAATATTTATTATTTTGTTTATTGTTGATATGGATCTATTTGGAAAACTTTGCAATTTATTTCTGCATCAGAAGATTCACTGTCATTACCAGAACTGATGCAATAGCACACATCTTTTCGGGGATTCATTTGGTATTGATTAATTATTATTCTCTTTCCAATAAATAATGCTGCTTATTTTATGCTTAGAAATTTTAATATGCAATTTTCAATGATTTGAGTTTTATAATATAAATGTTTATTTTTGAAAAGTGCATAAACACATGCTTCCATCTAAAAGCTTGTTTACATGTAATATTTTATCAAAAATATATTTTTAAAAGTAGCAAATGATATTTTTTATTTCAAATAATATACATAGCAAAAAGTTTTATTCTACAACATTTGCATTTTTAAAAGTCTTTATAGCAATTTTATTAAAAATGAATACCTACCATATTTTTTTAATATATACAAACATATATATGTTTATATTTTAACATTAAAAATATTTTATATTAAAGAAAAGTATACATACATGAGAAATTATATAATTTTCTTCCAGCAATTTAAAAATGTATTCTTTGGTGTCTTTTGGATGAAGCATGGCAAGTTCTTCTATTTGCTTTGGTTCGAGAACTTTTTTGTCTAATAGAATTCTGTAATGCAAAGTTTAAAAATCTTTTCTCAAATATTTAAAAAAAATCACAAACTACCTTTCAATACTATATTAATAATTAATTTATTGATGAATAAAAAGTTTTTCAGTGCTAAATTAAAAAATACAGACAATTTTTACAATTAATTAAATGAGAGATAATAAATAACAACATATCACAACTAAAGTTATGTTAGAATAACTTTAAATAAATAAATTATCTTACATGGTTTAAGGATGTTTTTTTAAAATTTTTTTTAATAATACTTGTTCAAAAAACTTTATATCTGTCCTTCTTCAAAGGAAATATTTATATTCCAGTTAATTTAATTTCTTATTAAAAAAAAAATCAAATGTTTATCAATATAAAATCATATACATTTTTTTTTATCTTACAAGATAATATAATGATTTCTCTAAGTAATGGATAAAACAGATATTTTTACCTGAATATTCTGGCACATTTGGATCCAAATCCATCTCGGACCACAGATGCAGCAATGTCTTCTATAATGCGATGTATAACTTTCTTGAAATTTACAACATACATACCATTTCCTCTATCATCAGCTTTAGAAAGAAATTTTTTTGAGCCTTCACATAAGTTAACAAGAATGCCATTTAATTCCTGAAATGAAAATTCAGAAAGATATTGAATTTGTATCCGCTAATATTAAAAGTATTTAACAAAATTTGAGAAGAAAATAATCAGAATTAAAATATTTTAGTACAAAAATATATGATTAATTTCAAAATATTTTCTTTCAAATTATAATGCAAAAGCATATCATTGAGTGTATTTTTAAAAACAAGTAGCTGATGCTTTAGTGAATATTGTATAGCTGAAATAATGTCAGTAATACTAAAAAAGTTGCCTGAAAGTTGTTTAAAATAAATAACTCCTGAATGATACAATATTCATCAGCAAAAGTCAATTACAATTTTTAGAAACCATCACCTCAGATTCTTCTTTATTTTAGAAGGTTACATGCAATTTCATTTTAAATCTTCACAATAAGTTACTGGTAAAATTTTTTAATGTTTTTTGTATAATTTCTGTATTGAAATATTTTATGTTAAAAGATAAAATATACTAAATTTTTAATTAAAAGATATTTAAAAAAAAATTAAAATTTACTTGATGGGTAATTTGACTAGTAGTTGCTACTCTATCAGCAATGTCATGATATGCCACAGGATTAGTTGTAGTAGTCAGTGCTTTAAGTTTTTGATCAGATAAATTTATAATTGCTTTTACTACATCAGCTGACTTTTCATCAAAATAATTTGTGCAATCCGAAATAATAGCTTCATCTCTGTAAAGAAATCATAAATATTATAAAATGCCTAACTATTTATTTGCAAGTGATTCATTTGAAAGATTTAAAAAATATTGTTTTTCAAGAAAAAATTATAGGTCAACCATAATTTAAAATAAAGCTCCTATTTCAGAACACAAACATTAAATGTTTGTTTATTCAGTCACTCCACATTAAATATTTATCATAGCAAATCTAAATTTTATAATCATATATTATTAAGTTAATGGTATCATTTAAGTTAATGGACAGAATTATTTTATACTAATTTCATAAGAAATAATATAGAAGGTATATTAGAAAAAAAGTTATTTTAAGATTTATCATAAAATAATAAATTGAACAGAAAATTTAATACACAATTATTGCAGTGTTACAATTACATATTAATAATTTACAAAAATATATATTACTTTTTTTATATAAATGCTACAGTTAAAAATATAAAATTAACTGTAGCATTTATATAAAAAAAGTAATATATATTTAATGGTATAAAATTAACCTCCCACATTTCACTAATAGCTTTATCAAGATATTGCTAATACAGCATTTCTTTCGCATATATTATAGAAGATATAATTTTATGAAAAATTCACAAAATATTTATTTCAAATGCATGCACAATGGAAATATAATAATGCATAATTCATATTATATTAAACGATTAGGTTACCCGAATAAATTAATTTTTAAAGGTATTTCAGTAGTTCGTCTATGAATTGTCAAAATTTTAAAATTGAAATTATTACTTAAAGACTAGCACAGTTATAAGAAATAAAAACAATTAATTTAAAATTATCTTCAGTGATAAAATAATGTTTGCATAAACGATTGAGTTTTTTTCAAAAATTTATTTAACTTTTTAAAATAAAAAGAAGTAATTATTCATTTTTAAATATTTATAAATTTTAAGTAAGAAAAATTTAAAACTTTTCAAAACTTAAAATATTTTCTATGAAACTTTAATTTGAGAAATATTTAAAATAATTACCTAAAATAATGGTGAAACCTGTCAAAATTAACTCTCCAATAAATATCACTATCGGGGAATTCAATTCTTTGTCGCTTTGTGGGTTGTTCCTCACTTGAGTTGGCTTCTATGTAACGTAATTCAATCTAAAAGAAAATTTAAAAAGAATTATGCATGAAAACACTTATTCAAAGTAACTGTAATTATGTATCTATAATAAATTAAATTAATTGATTTTTTTAAAAATAATTTTATAGGTTAGAAATTTTCTATTCACAAATGTATTAGTCACATACCCAGTTGATATTAATAATAATAATATTTAATTCAATTTAATAAGCTAAAATTTTTTGCAGAAATAAATTAATGATGAATAAAAAGAAGAAAAATTATATAAATGTATGTTGTTTGATATAGTTCCGATTGAACACAAATATTAATTTTCTTAATAAATCAGCTTTTTCCTTAGAAGACACATAATAATAAACATATTAATAAATTAGAATTAAAATACAAACATTTCTACATTAAAATAGTAATTTTCTTTGGAAACAGTAAATAATATTAAATAAAAAAAAAAAATGCAAAAACAAAATGAATTTCTGTCTGAAATTCAAAAGTTAGCAAATAATATATATTTTTAAAACTTATGTAATTAATAATAAAAAATGTAATCTAATATTACATGTAGGATGTATAAAAATATAGGGTATATAGATATTTTATTAATTAGGTAGTTTTTTTATAATCAAATTTTTAATGCAAATTGCCTTCTAATAACATCTAAAATAATAATTTTATAACTAAAAGCTAGTGTTTCAGTCACGGAATCTCACAGGCAATTGATTTTGAAAGGGACTTCTTAAAAAGTATTAAAAAATAATACAAATAACTTAAAAAAAGAACACACATTTATTAAATTTAAAAAACCCATATAAGTTTCAAAACTTTTGGTTTTATTACACTTCAATATTTAGAGAGGCTTAGTTACATACATATATGCTAAATCAAAAAATTATTCATTAATATCATATTTATTTTATTAAATGTTACTTTAATTTTTAACACATATTAAATTACTAGGTGCCCTTGTTTAGAATAGATAGCCAATATTTTAGAGTCTTTCTTGTATCCATATAGAATTTTTAGGAAATCAGCAAAATGTCCATGTTTTAAAAAATATATTAATTAATTTCAAATCCTTTATGTTATTTTTTTCGTTATATGGGAAGTCTGTCAAAAGATGATATAAACTACTACTTTTTACATATGTATATATTTATGTATAATAAATAATTCATATTGCTCATATATATATCAGAGACAGAGAATAGAGGATATTATGTCCTAATTTTCATAATGAACATGAAAAATGTTAAAATATTTTTTTGTTTTTGTTTTTTGGCATCATTTAAAATTCAATTATAATCTTTAAATAACATTTTTATACATGGTTTATGAAATAGTCAAAATTAATGTGAAACACTGTTAAACTGAAAATTAATACTTATTAAAAAATTTATGCATCTAATTTTTGATGTTTATTCTGTCAAATATTTAAATCTTAAAATATATTTGCAACTATATAACTTAATAAAAATTACACTTTCCTCTCTTTTTCAAAATATAATTTTTATACTATTAAAATGTCTTTCTCAGCTAAAAGAGAAAAGAAATTAATTTATCATACAACACTCACAAAGATATGTTAATTTTTTACTTGATATAAATATACATGATATTTTATTCATGAGGTTTTGAACAGTTAGGCACAAAAAATAAATATTTTAATTATTTTGAATAAAATATTTTCAAATATGGATCATTTGATCTAAGGTCATTATTTTAAATATTACTATAAAAGTTTGGATAGAATTGCAAAGGACCATAGTGATTTGCCATGAAAAATTATTTTTGCTAAAGTCTGCCAAGTAATGGGTTGCAATTGTAAGTGAAGTGAATTGCAAAAAGTACAAGAAACCCAGGCTACCATATTTGGCGATTTATTGTTTAGTTGGCTCCACAAAAAAAGGCGTAAATCCCAATGGCCCCTATTTTGCGAGTTGGACAAAGTTTGAAGTTGTTTTAATAAAATCATGTGATCTAATATTTAAATTATAATTTTTACTCGTGCAAGAATTCTCTTGGGCTTATACTCTTATAAATTTAAGGCATAAACATTAAAAACTAATTGTATAAGAATTAGATTACACATATGACCAAAGAAACTTTTTAATTAATATTTCATATAGTATGCAAAAGAATATGATAAATATTAATAATAAGTACCTTTGGAACAACAAAAATTTCCTGCTCAGAAATGAAGAGGTCTGGAATTTTTTTATCTTCAAGAGTCTTAGGATAAGGACATCGAATAAGGTAATGATTTTCAATAAGCAATTTAAATTTTTGGTATATTTGTTCAGTAGTATAATCCGAAACTGGAAACAAAATGTTAATTTAAATGAATAAAACAATACTAGAATGAAAGAACTAAACATTTTTGTAATAAATAACTGAATGAGTTTATTAACTTAAAACAATATAAATATTTTTTTCTTACCCTCTTTATACCGAACTTTAACTTCTTGAATAGCTTTACTCATACTTAACTTTCCATGATTAAGTATTTCTACAACTAACATATCAGCTGGATCACCAAATCTGCATAAATATAATTAAATTATTTAAATATCACCTATATAGTTAATAATGCCAAAGTTAAATTTAAACTGAATTTATATCTATAAATTGTCCTATTTGAAAGTTGGATGATATTTCAAATGTAATTTTTAATTTTCATAAAGCTAGCTTTCATTTACAGTTAATTTTTATAATCTAAATCTATTATATTTGCAGTTGAATTCAAGCTTTTAATGAAATCAGACCCCTGACATAATAAACTTTTAGAAAATTAAAAATGAGATGGAAGTTAGATCAAAATTGTAAATTAGTAAGCATAAGCCTCTAATGAAGAAAGCTGTTTTCAAAATTATATGATATATAAAAAAAAAAAAAAAAAAAAATTGAAGTAATACAATGCTGTCTAAATAAACAAAAAATAGTTTTTTATTACGAGAATTTTACAAATCAGCTGGATCTTTATTAAAAATACATATATAAAAAAATGACAGCAAAATACACAGAATATAAATTTTCAAATTCCAGAATTGAATACTAAACATTAAAAAATTTCTCTCTCTCTCTCTCTCTCTCTATATATATATATATATTTGATGAATAAAATTAACATTTAAATATTTTTCAGAAAAGAATATATTAAAAATGCATAAATGAATCAAGGAAAATAATGTATTAACTTACAGTAATTGAGAGCAATGAGCATAACGTTCATAATGTAATAGTCGAAGAACATTTTCTGGTTGTATTGAGTATTCAACAACTCCTTTTTCATTTTCCACAAACTCACAAAAATTATGCTGAATAAGCACACACAAAGCTGATTTAACCTAAAAATTTATTAAATAAAATAAAATTTGACTTTCAAAGGTAGTGTAGCTGGTTACCTTTAACACAATAAACAATGTTTTTCAATTAAGAATATTATTTTGTTACTTTTTATAAGCAGACATAAATATTTTAAAGATTTTAATTAATTTTGACTTTTTTTGGAAAGATTCAAATCCTTATGATAATCTAATGATGAAATTTTCTTAATATCAGAAGATGAGTTTACAGAAGGGTCACAAAAGTTTTTTAAATAAAAATAAGTAAACATTGAAATAAATAAATGACTTTAATTTTCCTTTATTAATAATGAAGTGGAATTTTTTTTTTTCTTTAGTATATGACGATAATAATATTTTGATTGACTCAATATTTTTGAAAACTTTAATTAAGACAATTATATCATTCTTACAAAAGATATGATGCATGCTGATGTAATTTGGATGCCATAATGAAATTTAAAATGTGAAATCTATATAGATCATGCATTTTTTTTCCAGGGTAGGACAGATTTTATAATTTATCAATTTATTTGTTTATTATAATGATAATTATTATTGTTGCTGACCAGAGCGGTTAAGGAAACATAATAATATGCTAGCAAGATGAAAAATAAAATTGGTCAAATTTTAATTTGAATAATTCCCTTAAAAACTAATTTTTTTAAGATTAATAAATTAAAAATCTATCCTTATTTGATAGGCCTTAGCTACATCTGAACACTAGCTTATTTTTAAAGAAATTGAAGAATTTAGCATAAATTTTAAAAGTATGTAGTCACTTCAGCATCCAAAGTTTTTCATGCACACAAATTTTGCTATTAGAGTATGAAGTGGCTAAGTAAAAATAATGGCAAATAAACAAATTAATTTGAATAAATAAATATATAATATGGCATGTTTAAGAAAATAAACAGCAAATTTCTTTACACGTTACTTAACTTTCTAGATGGATAACCTTTTATCTAATTTTAACTAACACATTACAGCAAAGCTATACAAAAAATGATCAAGGGTATGTGATAATGAAAATGCAGATTTGCTATGTAACAGTAACAGTTAGAAATTTAAAGAATATGATAAACATTGATGAAAACAATATCAAAGAAAAACAAGTCACTTGGTTATATAACTTTTAATCGATTACACTGATTTCTCTATACTAGAAATTAACATTTTTGATTAACTGAATCAAAAATTTGATTTATTCAGGATTCAATAAAATAGTTATAATTATATTCAAATTTATACAATAGAAAAAAAAAATGAAAGATTGCTTTGATTTTAAGAGTTCATGTTTTGACCATTTCTGTTTAAATAGCTGTAAAAATATTTTAACAGCTAATGAAGAATAATTGAGTTTTTGCTTTTCCACCTGTATATACCCTATATACTTAGGACTTGGCAATTTGTTTCAATGGAAAAGGAGAACAATAATACATGCAATCACATAATAATTGAAAATATAAGAAAAATTCAAAACAAAGCTTAATCTAAAATATTGAAAACGTACTTTGTTTAAAGGTAAAGCAACCTGAAGTCTAATCAAGTACAGAGGGAAAGACGAAAATTGTTTCATTAAAAAAGTTCCAACTTTTTCAACAATTTCTCCAAAGTATTCTCTCAGAAGTGCAGAACACAAAGATGTTAAAGTTTCAGACATCTTGATTTAAATATCACAGCATCTGTAAAAATACGTACAAATAAAAATTTAATGAAAAATTACGAGAAACAGATTTTAGAATGAATATACAATATCAAGCTAATCACAGTTTTTAATCCTGGGATTTGGTGTCTTTTGTTTTTGTTATCAAGTAGATGATCACAAACTAAATGTGGTTTCCTGTTGTTGTCTTCAAAATTCTTATTTGATTCAGTTCTAAGTTTATATGGAACTTCCTTCCTATTTGTGTCACAAATCTAGAATTTTCTTCTTTTAGAAAGAATGAGAAGTAACACATGCATTGGGGAATCAACAGGTATGAAATAAAAGGAGTTCCTGTTCCATCCTAATTCAGTTGCAATTAATCTTTGTTATTTTGTTAACTTATTGAGATATCTAGACATGATGATTTTTATTTAGGAGGGAGAGAGATAAGGGATTCAGGTATTATTTAGAATTTCTGATCTGGATAGGTAAAAAATTTCATTTCATTCTGATTCAGCTTTGTCATTCCTTATATTTTTTCTTATGTGTTTACCAAGAATTATTTGAATTTTATGGACAATATTTAAAGATGTCAGCTAAAGATGATTTTTATGGAAATTGTTTAAAAAAATATTAAATCCTCCATTGATGTGTTAATAAGTTTTTTTAACAAATTTTGCAAAACAAATCAAAATGCATATTTTACTATTAGATTGGATAATTGTTTGAAGTGTCAGTGTAAAATGCACTTCCCTGCAGTGTGATGCATATTTTAAAACTCCAATTTATATGACTATTTCCTCTCAATGAATTTTTAATTGTTTAAGAAAAAAGATAAGTGATGATTTTTTTACAGCCAACACTGCTTTTGTTCATGTAAAACGTTCTATTTTTAATTTTTAAGCAACACTTTTTGTTCATTTAAGAATAAATTTTAAAATATTTAAATGTAAAGTATTAAGAATAAAGTTAAGAAAGTTTTTATATTAAAATATTTCATATTATTCTAGCCTAAATAGGTAATTTTCAATGTTTTCCAAATTATTACAATCACTGTTATACTAAATTTCAACATTTTTTGTTTCATAAAGTCATATTTTCCTTTTTTCTTAAAATTCTGTTGCATGACAATCAACGAAAAAGTCATTGTAGGGTTTAATTTCTGTCAAAAATGCAACTTCTTTATGAAAAATAAATAAATAATAATAATAATAAACCTTCCAAATATCAGGAACTCCTTAAACGATTTTACTGATTTTTAGATGTATAAATATTTATTTTTAATTGCATTTAGACTTTAAATATAGTTTTTTTTTATTGTTGTTGTTAAAATATAAAACAGAAGTTTAGATTGAAAACATCCACTTACTTTTTATGATGATTAGCACACATAAACTGGCTTTGACAAGTTTGTTTAAATATAGTACATTACATTTCAATAATTTATAATGAAATAAAATATAAACTGCAATTTCAAAATTAAAATTAAATTAGAAATTTTATAAGACCCAATTGAAGAATTTTATATTTCTAAGGGGAAAAAAAATCCTTTTCTCTTCTTATTTTAAAGTCTTATTTCATTTTTGAAAGTGTAGTGTTTACAAATATATACGCTATTATCAATATTCATTTTCTATTTAAATTTTGTAAAAAAATTTTTTTTTTAACAAATGTTCTATTTCCGAATATTTGAATTAAAAAACACGTACATAACAAAAAAGGTAAATTAATTTCTTGGTCAAGTAATTAAGCCCAGACATTGTTACAAAAAGATATTGTAATAAAAACAAATTGTTGCGTAATATGAATTTGGTCATCGACTTGCATTCCGATACAATTCCTTTTATTTAATTAAAAAAAGAATTTGTTTGTAATTATATTTTACTAAGCGTCATAGTTTTACTGGATGGAATATATACACATTAATTTTTATGCATACATAAATAATATAATCAAATGAAACAACTTACATAAGTTCTATAAAAACAATCAGTATACTTGATCATATGAGAATTAAGCTTTCATAGTAAACACATGTTTATACGTAAACAAAAATGTCTTAAAAGTTGTAGTGCGTATTTTGCCAGCGTTCTCTGTTATTTTTCATATTTGGACCCAATTTGAATTTGAATCTTGAACTGTGTGCTAGAATTCACATGATCAGTTAGCGCCATAGGCTTTTCACATACTGAAGTAATATTTAATATAGAAAATTTGAATTAACTGAAAGTTTTTTTGTAAGATATTTTAGTATGGTCAGGTATTAATATTATTATTTACAATTTGATAATTTAGAATATTGCTGAGACATGAAGTATTTTCAAAAGAAATAAGTATCGATATTTTATAACAGTTCTTTTTTACTAAATTTTGAGATTCTTATGGATTAGCTTATTTCGTACATAACTTACTATTATTGGTATTGATAATTACTTATGGAGCATTACTTACTGAACTTGTGGAGCATACTAGCCTTGAATGGGCTTTATTTCCTGTAATTGCAGAACATACCATAGGGCATTTATAATATTCAATTCAATAATGTTCATAATTCTATATTGTACACAATTTATGTGATGGGGAAAAGCCCTTTCTTATTTGACGCATTCCATATGCCAATTTAGATCTTACTTTGCAGGAACTACTAATTTTTACAGAAGAAATATCTTTGCAGCAGTCGCAGTTTTAACACTTTAATGGAAAATGTGAACACAATCTATGTTTTGAATATATAAACAAAGTTGGTCAGAAAAACAATTTGGGCATGAAAAGTCACTAAACACAGCCAAAAGTCGTTGAAATTTCTCCACATGTGTAGGCTTTAGATGATATTGAAACAGGGGATGGTTCAGATTATTCTAAAATTAATGGGATTTCTAAACATAAACATGAAATATACGAGAAAATCCGCGAAAAAGATATTATTTATACTACTATTATTATAGACATTATTTTCTTGTAATAGATATATTCTTTTTCAAAATTTTCGAATTATATAATTCAAAATAATTAGAATATTTTGTAAAATTATAATCCAGAGTTTCAAAATATAAACTAAAACACATATTTTATTACAAGTGGATAATATTTTAAATGCTAAAAGGTATTTATTTTACAAATAAAATGATTAAATGTATCTAAAATGGTAGAAGGCTAAATATACATAAAAAAGAGTAAAAAACTAAAGGAAACTTAAAATTATTATTTTCTATTTTGAAAATATTATTTGAACAAATTCACATTTTGTGTCATATAAAAAATATAAAAAATAATTTTATTTGCTAAATTGTTATGTTAATGAGAAATAAGCATAAAATGTCCATGAATCAATAATGTCTGTAGCGACAGATCAATTTAAAAAAAAAAAATGCGTAGTTACTGTTGTACTAGACAGCAATGAAACATTTTTAGTGAACATTGTAGCAAGGATGTTCGGTTTGTCGCTCTACAGTCATTTTGTACAAACATTAGGGTAATTAGTGCAGGACCCACAGTTTATCGTGGATTTCGAACCACTCACAAACATCCATGCCACCGCCAGGATACGAACCTGAAGTCTATGGTACCAAAAGCCAGAGCGCTATCCAGTTGGCCATCAGGCCGCTGTAACAGGGAGGAAATGTATAAGAGCAAGATTTGGAATCGAACTCAGCCTCAGCCTGTTCCTTACCAATGCCCCAATTCAATAGCTTAAAGAAAGGAAATTAAGATCAAAAATTGATTCCCAGATACTTAATTTTCTAATGCAAAATCTCAGTGGAGAAGAGATTTTCACTCTGTATTTCGCTAATTGCGGTTAACAGCCACGGTATTCCTTTAATTATGAGAAACACTCGCAGGAGACATCAAAAATGACCCTCGGCCGCTTTTGTGAGCTTTTTATACCTGGATGATCCACAGCAAAGCAAACGTCGGATTAACGCATTGTTAATCTGAGAACATTTTTCATGAAACTATGACATTTTGATAATATAATTTGGAATAGGGTCAACGACGGTCTCTATAAATAAATTTTCTTCGAACGAACCAAGGTGAGTTTGTAATCATAACCAGACGTTTATTTCGAAAGACTTTCAGCATTTTAAGATTGAAGAGAGCCCGGTTCGTGGCCCAGCGGCAACGCGTATAGATAACGTGTAGAAGGGTCAAAGTTCGAATTCATTGACGGCTTTGTTATAGTCACTGCTTTCTGAAACAGACTCTGGCGATTTAGATTATATGTGTAGAAGTAGGTCGCACCTATAGTCAGGTTGCCTGGTGAGAGTTTTCCCAAGTTTTCTCCCATATGACACACAAATGTGGAGCAGTTACTCCTAAAAGTCATTCCGGTAGTCACTGTCCTTCTCCATCACTCGTCGGTGGGCTGTTCATGGCATGCATTAGGCTCACTCTCGTCTTTCTAACTAGTAGGAGCCCTAAGTACGTGGTGAAGAGTGGAGAAAAGATCGGTGAGGAAGGCTGAGGCTGAAATAGGACTCCCCTAAAGAAAAGTAGGTATTATAATTGATTTGTAAAGCAGAAGCTTGCGTTTGATTGCTAGCCTGCTCTAGGCAAGCAATTAGGCTGTTGAATTTAACACTCGCGCCGGTTGCCTCCGGAACGGCGTTTTTAATGTGTGGTATTAATGGGCAATTTTGGATCTAACAACAACCCAAGGTATTTATATTCAGTTACCCAAGGGGCATGCAGGTTAGCCGAAAAGAGTAACACTTCATAAAAAAAAAACTTCCGATTGAATAGAACACAGGCGATTTTGGAATGCTTTGACAATGAATTTTTCGGTGGTTAGTCATTTTTCTGTTTTATACATTCGCGGCAGCATTTTGGAGAGTTTTGTATTGTGCGTCTATAGCTGTGTCGTCGTTGTGTGAGCTGTGTGACTGCTGACTTGTTGTTTCTGAACTTTTGTTTCATAGGTTGAAAATATGATTTCCACGAGAGGTGCTGATCCAGAATAACTCTTAAATATTTAGCTTGATCATTCCCAGGAAAGAGGCAATTTTGAAAGAATATATTTACAATATTATTTCCTCTGGAAAAGTAAACTGCTTTTGTTTTAGAGACTTTTATAGCAATTTTCCATTTTGAAAAAAAGTCACTAAGTTCAGATAGATATCGATTAAGGGCAAAAGTCAGGAGGTTTGCATTTTTGATTTTAGGAAGGATGGTTGTACCACCAGCATATGAGCTGATGGTCGAGTGGCTAGCGCTCTGGCACTCGGTACCACAGGTTTCGGGTATGAGTCCCAGCGGTGCCATGGATGTTTGTAGTGTTTCGGAATCCACTTTAAATCGTAGGTCCTGGTCTAATAAGATCGTAGAGCATTGCGGAGATAGTGTTACTCCCATCCGTAGTATATCTTCAAGCTACACGTGTCTTGGATAATGCTAAATGAGTAACAGCGGCGCAGCCCTTGCTTATGGTATAAAGATTAACTGTCTCTGTATTGGCAGGTGCATTAGAACAACAATTGTATCAACAGCGTAAAATGCCAAAAAAATATAATAAAATTAATAAATTATAATTTTAATAAATTAATAAATTAAAAAATTAATAATTTTAAAATAAATATTAAAAATACTTAAAATTAATTAAAGTATAAATGTCTTTGGATATGCCCTTGTTAAAGACAGAACCGAAGAGGAGAAATTTGATTGTCTTGAGTGGTGTACCTTGTACGAGTCTTGTTGAAGAAATACTTTAATTAATTTTAAGTATTTTTAACATTAAGTATAACTAAATATTAATTATTTTTTTATAAGTAAGAATTTAGGATTTTAATGAGAGTCAAGACATTTATACATGGTCATTTTAGAGGCAAGAACCTCAATCCAAACGCTGACGAAGGCTTCTGGAAGAAAGATTGCACCTGTGTATTCTTTTCTGTAAATCAAAGAAAATAAATTCTGTTACTCAAAATAATTAGCGAGTTGTCGAAAAATTAAAACAGAAATTAAATTGTGCATGAATGAAAATGCTATTTTGAGTAATATGGTGGTTAAAGAGAATCCCTTCGGTAATTTCGTTGATACAAGAAAGTAATGAAATGGGCCTGTAATTTTCAGGGTTTGTAGAATCCCTACCATGCATTAGAATTGAAAGGATTGCTGCAATTTTCCGAAATATTAAAATTTAATAATGATTCTTATGATGATAATGATGGAGACAAAGTAAATTCTTCATCATTTTGTTTGTAATCTCATCAATTTCTGAGGATGTCTTTATTAGCAGTTGTTGAATGGCTTGAATATTTTCAGAAGATTGAACTGTTGGTACAGAGTTCAGGATAGGTTTGGTTTGTCGCTCTACAGTCATCTTGTGCACACTTTTAGGCTAAACAGACCGGGACCTACAGTTTAAAGTGGATTCCGAACCACTACAAACACCCATGGCACCGCCGGGACTCGAGCCCGAAATCATTGGTACCGGTCGCCAGAGTGCTAGCCACTCGGCCGTTCAGGCCCCGTTCAGGATAGGAGAAGTGTACAACTATAGCGATCAGTGATAAAATTAACGAAATCCTTAGTTTGTTGTTGGTGTGTTTTATTGGTTCGAAATTGAAGTTCTAAATTGTCAGTAATAAGTTCTACTTTTTCTTTATCAGTGTTTTTAATATAATTTCCAGAAATAAGTTACTGCAATTTTACGTTTTTTAGTTTTGAGGTTCCAAGCAAAATTCCACAAAGTAACATTTTCTGAATTTATGGATCGAGTTTACCTGTCCAATTTTTTTATATAATCATATAAAAATCTATTAATTTTCTTGTGGATTTCATAAAAAAAAATTTTTTTTTTTGGTCTTGTTTGTTGGGGATTCCTACTATGTGCCAAATTTTCTTAGCTTTATTACATTCTTTTAAAAAGTTTTTGATGTCAAAATGAATCTATTTCTAATTCAGGTTGAACTTTTTGAAAGCAAATTTATGTTTTTTTAAAAAGAGCATTAAAATAGTCATGCTTTGTTAACATTTGACATGATTTGTTTACATTCCTACACATTACTTATTATTTATATGTTACCGGTTTGCCACTGTTATTTCACCATCATTGTTTTGAGAAGTTATCTGTTTATTACTATTATTTTTCCACCCATATCTTGTATAAAATTGCTATTTTTTGTCTTTCACAGGAATACTTCTAAATATTAAATAAAAGAATTGATTTTAGAAAATGTTTCACAAGGTTAAGATTTGTACTACATATTGATAAAAGTAGAAAAATACTGACATAAATCCCCCTAAAAAAGATAATCGATGATGATGGTGTTTACAAGATGCTAATAACGAATCTATAAATAAAGAATTATTTACTTTTTTTATGTATCGTATATCCTTTTTGTACATATTGTATTTTACATAGTAAAATACGATGCGTAAAAAATAATTCAATGTGTGATAATGTTTTGTGATACCATGTGATGACATGTGTCTTCGAAGTGTGAAAAATGATTACGGCCAATAGGGAGGGTGAGTGGGAAGCAGATTTGTGCTTCGTATAGGAGAAGATTTTTTTTCTTTCTAATGTAGCTGGCAAACACTTAGACAGCTTGGTCTTGGATGCCTTAAGGAAAGCGCTGCACAGACGTACTCACTTTGCATTACCTAGAGAGCGCGTGTAACTTGAAGATAAGCCACGGACGCGAAGTAACAATGCCGCCGCAACGCTCTACGATCCTATTAGGACCGGGACCTACTGCTTAAAGTGTATTCCGAACCGCTACAAACACCCATGGCACCGCCGGGAGTCGAACCCGATACCTGTGGTACCGAGTGCCAGAGCGCTAGCCACTCGGCCATCAGGCCCGTATAGGAAGCGATCTAAACATATAATTTGTCGAAATTTATGTGTCATAATGATTTTGATTAGGTGCTCTACGGTCATTTTTTGCACACTTTAGGCTAATTAAACAGGGACCTAGTTGAACATGGAAGTCTCCCAGCGGGAACGAAGAAAACTCCCAGCGGGTTAGCCTGACTATCGATTCAAGATGCTTTACACACCACAATCGTCATCAAGTTTGCTACTTTTTGAAAGCAGTAACTATAACAATTGCGCTAGCGGATTCCAACCTCAGCCCTCCTACTCACTAGTTGCGCATGTTGTCAATGAGACACGAGTTTGATTGTCTTTCTGACAACAGGGACTGCTGTAAGTGTGATCAGTGAATAGGACATGAGGCCTGAATGGCCGAGGCTCTGGCGCTCAGGTTTCGGGTTCGAGTCAAGGCGGGGCCACGGATTTTTGTAAGGATTCGGCATTCACTTTAAGCCGTAGATCCTGGTCTGATATGACTGTAAAGGCGTCACAGAGCATAATCAGACTTATCACCTACATAATTCCCAAACTGTACAGGGGCAACTCAGCTCTAGGTGCAGTGATGTGGTGTGATATAGTAGTAGGTAGAACCTTTTTTCCTTTTTCACGCTTGCTTGGATGGATTGTTACCGGAACATCAGCAGAGTGAAGAGAAGTGTTATTAATAAAATCGTTGGTGCTATAAAACATTTAAAATTCAAAATAATATTGTGCGTCATCATAATAAACATTTCTCATCTTTGATAAAAACTAAATTAATAATTTATTGATGTTTCTGGATATATTTTGATCATAGAATGTTAAATAATCCTCAACCACCAAAGCGAAATCTTGCAAATAAGTGTTTAAATTTTATGAGATACACTGAAATCCCTAATTTATTCAAATAAGCAAATATTTTTTTTTCTTCTTCTGTAGTGAACATGGTTAAGAATCTTTCGCATTACCATTCTTTGAAACGAAAAAGAACTGCTTGGATTGCAACAACACCTCGCCAGGAAATAAATGTCGACCGACTTTATTCGAAAAGCGTGAGAGAAGTTTACTTTAAAACTGTTAGCCAGGAAACAGAAGAGCTGTTGATTTACTTTACGCCCGTGAATCGGCAATTATTCTTTTAGCGTCAACAGCAGAAGGCGTTGTTTGCATAATTTTTGTTGAGCAGCAGAGAGCACCTAGCCGAATCTTTTGTTTGCTTTGAGGAGGAAGATTTGAGTGGATTTTTGAGTAGCGTCTGTTTGAAGAGAGCGAGGAACGTGAAAAGGTTCTCTGATCACGGTAATTAGTTTTGAAATATCACTTCCTGAAATTTGTTTAAAGAAGCGAAACAGCTGTGGTGCTTTAGTTTTAGAATCATGACGATGAACTAAATTTATTTCGTTTTTAAACTAATTTTGAGGAGAGGGGATGAGAGTGTTTGATTCAAATTTTGTGTTAGACGTATTCACAAAGAACGGGATTTGTTTTTTTTTACTAAACATTTTTAATGGATAAACAAATAGTTTTTTTTTATTGATTTGATTGTTATTCTATACACGAATGTTGCACTTCTATAGATTATTTGCTTACCAAGTGATTCATTTTGGTCATACATAATGTATTAAATATCTATTGTATGACATATATTTAATTGGGGCCTGATAGCCCAGTGACTAGCACTGTGGCGCTCGGTGCCATGGATGCTTGTAGTGGTTCGGAATTCACTTTAAATCGTAGGTCCCGGTCTCATATGATTATAGAGCGTTGGGCGTAGTGCTGAAAACCTTACCCCGTAAAAAAAAAAAGCATCTCCTGTCTAGAAATCTGCCAGACGGCAGACGGCCTTGGCCCACCATGGGGCTGTTATGCCACTGATACTGATGTATTTAATTGCGGCCTGATGGTCGAGTAGCTATTGCTCTGGCGCTCAGTGCCACAAGTTTCGGGTTCGAGTACCGGCGGTGCTATGAATGTTTGTAGAGGTTCGAAGTTCACTTTAAACCATATGTCCCGGTCTCATATGACTCCCAGAGACCAGTCAGACTTTCTACCCACATCATACCCGAACTGTAGAGGCAACTCAACTCTAGGCGTTGTGATGTGATGTGGTGTGGTGTAGTAGTATTGGGTAGAACCTTTTTTCTTTTTCAAGCTTACTGGGATGGATAGTTACTGGGACATTAGCAGAGTAAAGTGAAGCGGTATTGATAAAATCGTTGGTGCTATATGACATTTTAAAATACAAAATTACACCGTATTTCAGTATAATAAATATTTCTCATCTTAGATAAAAACAAAATTCCTAATTTATTAATCTTCCTGGATGTATTTTGATAAACGAATGCCAAATCATCATCAGCCACGAAAGCGAAATCTCGCAAATACGTGTTTAAATTTTATGAGATATACTGAAATCCGTAATTTATTCAAATAAGCAAATGATTTTTCTGTTCTTTGTTTTTTTTTCCTTCTTGTGTAGTGAACATGGTTAAGAATCATTCACACTATCACTCTTTGAAATGAAAAAGAACTACTTGGATTGCAACAACACCTCGCAAAGAAATAAATGTCGACAGGACGAATTTATTCGGAAAGTGCGAGAGAAGTTTACTTTAAAAATGTTAGGCAGGAAACAGACAGGGCAGAAGGGCCGTTGATTTACTTTACGCCCGTGAATCGGCAATTATTCTTTTAGTGTCAACAGCAGAAGGCGATGTTTGCATAATTTTTGTTGAGCAGCAGAGAGCACCTGGCTGAATCTTTGTTTGCTTTGAGGAGGAAGGTTTGAGTGTATTTTTGAGTAGCGTCTGTTTGAAGAGAGCGAGGAGCGTGAAAAGGTTTTCTGATCGTGGTAATTAGTTTTGAAATATCAATTGCTGAAATTTGTTTAAAGAAGCGAAATCAGCTGTGCATTTTAGTTTTAGAATCATGACGATGAACTAAATTTATTTCGTTTTTAAACTAATCTTTCGAGGAAGGGAGGGAGAGGGGGTTATTGATTTAAATTTTGAGAGATGTATGCACAAAGAATGGATTTGGATTTTTAAATAAATATTTTTAATCGCTAAACAAATAGTTTTTTTATTGATTTGATTGTTATTCTATACAGGAATGTTGCAATCCTATTAAGATTATTAGTCTACCAACTGATTCATTTTGGATAGATATAATGTATTAGATATTTATTGCATGGTATGTATTTAATTGGGGCCTGATGGTCGATGGACTATCGCTCTGGTGTTCAGTGTCGCAGGTTTCGGTTTCGAGTCCCGGCTGTACCATGGATGTTTGTAGTGGTTCGGAATCCACGTTAAACTGTAGGTCCCTGTCAAATTAACTTAAAATGTGCACAAAATGACCGTAGAGGGATACACCAAACCACACCTCACCCCTATATCTAGGGCTATGTAGACCCTACGAGTTAGAAAGGTGAGGGTGAACCTCTGTGCATATTTCAAATATTCCCACCGACTGAATGAAGGAGGACAGTACCCTCCGGGAGGAGTTTTAGGAGGGAAACTGCTTGTCGTATGGGAAAAAATTAGGAAAACTCCCAGCGGGTTAGTTTGACTAGCATTTCGAGGGGATGCCTTTCTGAAAACAGTCACTGCTGTATGAGTGGTCAATGGATAGAGTCTTTTTTTCCCTTTTGCTAGCTTACTTTCATGGATTGTTACATTGGTTTGGTTTGTCGCTCTACGATTATTTTGTGCACACTTTAGGCTAATTTGACAGGGACCTACAGTTTAACGTGGCCTCCGAATAAGTAACAAACACTCATGCTTCCACCAGGATTCGAACCTGAAGCCTGTGGTACCATTGGTCAGAGCTGTAGCCAACTGGCCCTCAGGCCGCATGGATTGTTACTGGAACATGAGTAAAGTGAAGCGTTATTGATAAAATCGTTGGTGCTATATGACATTTGAAATTCAAAATGATACCGTACTTAATTTAATAAACATATCTCATCTTAGATAAAAACAAAATTTCTAATTTATTGATGTTTCTAGATGTATTTTGATCAGCGAATGCCAAATCCTCGTTAATCACCAAAGTGAAATCTCGGAAATTATTGTTTAAATTTTATTTATTTAAGATATATTTAAATCCATAAACACAGTAATTTATTCAAATAAGCAGCAAATTGTTTTTTCCCCTGCGGTGAACATGGTTAAAAATCCTTCACACTACCACTCTTTGAAACGAAAAAGAACTGCATGGATTGCAACGACACCTCGCGAAGAAATAAATGTCGGCAGGACGAATTTATTCGAAAAGAGCGGGAGAAGTTTACTTTAAAACTGTTAGCCAGGAAACAGAAGAGCTGTTGATTTACTTTATGCTCGTGAATCGGCAATTATTCTTTTAGCGTCAACAGCAGAAGGCGTTGTTTGCATAATTTTTGTTGAGCAGCAGAGAGCATCTGGCTGAATCTTTGTTTGCTTTGAGGAGGAAGGTTTGAGTGGATTTTTGAGTAGCGTCTGTTTGAAGAGAGCGAGGAACGTGAAAAGGTTTTCTGATCGTGGTGATTAGCTTTTGAAATATCAGTTTCTGAAATTTGTTTAAAGAAGAGAAGCAGCCATGTGTTTTAGTTTTAGAATCCTGACACCGAAATGAAATTTATTTCATTTTTAAACTAATCTTGGAGGATGGGGGAGAGGGTGTTTGATTCAAATTTTGTGTTAGACGTATGCACAAAGATTGGATTTGGTTTTTTTTTAATGATTATTCTTAATGGCTAAACAAATAGTTTTTTTAATTGATTTGATTGCTATTCTATACACGAATGTTGCGATTATTTGTTGATCAACTGATATATTTTGGATTGATATAGTGTATTAAATATTTATTGCATAGTATCTATTTAATTCTTATCGAATGATGAGTAAAACGATAACTAAAAAAAAAGTTTTGAAAAGTTTTTGAAAGTTAAAACTAATTATTGTGGTGATAAATTCCATACTCATATAGATGAAAAAGTTTTTAAAAAAGTAAAATTAATTGATGTATGAATAATGTAGTAATAGTCAGTTAGAATGAAAGAATGATTATTGCAGGTTCTATTAAAGTGCATTTTGAAATTGTTTCGTTGAAAATGTTGAGATATTTTTATTTAAGGGTGTAACAAAATTCTAATTTTGCCATTTTTCACTTCTAGTGCAACTAGGAGTGGAGTTTACCAACAAAATGGCAAAATTTATTAAAACACAAAGAAAGAGCACAATAAAAGGTAATGATGTTTATTAATTTCAATGAAGCAGGAGTGAGACAAAGATAGGAAAATTCAAGATACTTATATATCGAAACATTTTGGCACTCTGGCCTGGTTGGATGAACATGAAACAGTACAAGATCGTCATGAGATACTGTTCAATTTGCAACTGTATAAAGTTCTGTAATTTGTGGAGATTATGTAGAAGATATTTCAGTGCAAGAAAAAGAAAAATCAATATCACAATATTATAGAAGGAGTATCAAGGCCTTGCACACACAGGAAAAGTTAGTGAAGTCTCAGTTATACATTTTCAATATTAATCTAAATTGTTGTAGAAAAATTTATTTTAAAACTGTACAAATGTACACAAAAACGATTTCATTTTAATTTACATGAATGTAAATTTACGTGCAAAAATACAAGGAAATAATTTATCAATGAAGTATTCTCATATACACAGTTTTTAAGTAATGATAATTAATTACTTTTATGATCTACTTTAGAGCAATAATTACTATATTGATTGGAAATTTTTTATCCAATATGTGAGATTGAATCACATAAATTAAAATAGTTCACATTTTTCTGAATGCAGCTTATCAGTGGGTTAAAAATGTTATCCTTTATTTTTGAACTGTCGTAAATTTAGATTTCGTTTGTGTTCATTAGGCATTCGTTTAAAAAAGTACTTTAACAAGATCTATATAGAGCAATCAATTTTGATAACAAAACAAAAATGTAGAGGAAAAATTGATTAACATTAATCGTACGTGGAATTTAACATGATGTATTTCTAAATTTGTATTAACATGCAAATATAAAATAAATATCATATTTTTTTAAAAATGTTCTTTGCTCATTATTTTGATTATTTAACTGAAAAATATGATTCGACGTTTCTTGCTTACAGAAAATAAAACAGTTATCAGAAAAAAAAATATTGATGCAGAATATAAATGTTTGAGTATTTACATAATTCATCAAAAATAAAACAAATTGGCTAAAAAAACAAAAATTCATCTAACAATTCCAAGAATTTCTTCATGATTTTTCTCGAAAAATGTATTTGTAAATTTTATAGTTTTTAAGTTTTAAAAAACATTAGAAGACAAATAAATCCATTTTTTATATATAGAAAGAGGATAAATTGAATATTTTTTTTATTGTTTGAACTAAATACCCATTAAAATAATATAATTATTTATAAAAAAGAAATTATAGCAAAATAGTGAACTAAATAATAAATGATGCGAATAAATAATAAACGCAATAATAAATAATGCGAAGTATTAGCAAATTTCTTTTACAATTAATTTGAAAATACGCCGTTGAAAATGCTACTAATAATATTATTCATTTAAAATTTTTTACTTTTGGATTTCATTCTGCATCTTTCTATATTTTATTCAAATATGTTTTCTACTATTTTATTTGTATATATATATATATATATATATATATAACCAAGCAATTAACAAATTAATTTTTTTTTCAAGTTTATAATTGAAAAATGAGATGAAAGTAAAAGCGAATTTATTATTTTTTGCTTTAAGCGAATTTATTTTTAAATTAGACTTATTTTTAATTGGGGGGAGACTAAAAATACTCCTAGCATTGATTGCTTAATTTAAAGACAAGATTGTATTTGTTTGTTTATTTTGTATTGTTTGTTTGTTTATTTATTTATAACGCTATTCATTTTTAATTTGTTTGCTTATAATGAATTAAAATTTTTATTATTTATTACGCTATTTATTTTTTAGTAAACAACACAAGAATTCAATTACAGCAATTTACCAGCATTAAATACAAGTTAAATTTTAGGTTTTATTCCGAATAAAAATTATTATTGGCAAACATATTGCATTAAAACTTATTACTATATCTTCGTCGACAAAGAAATTGTATTAAAATTTCTAGACAAAGATACTGTTTACTCAGAAAATTTTAATTTTTGGAAGGAATGCTTGACATATTTACTGGTAAATTCTGAATTTAAATCCTCGCAATTATCAAATTTTAATCAAAAGTTATTACATTATATTGTTTGCAATGAAAATTGACGAAAACAAAAATTTCGAAAGAAGTTATTTTTCGATGAAAACATAAATTCCGCAAACAAGCTACTTCTTAAATGTTATTAAATTTAATAGAAAAATATATGTTTAGATGAGGAAAATATTTGGAAACAGAATAATAAAAAAGTGCAATGTAAATAATATTTTGTTTTTTTTACAGGAATTGAAGAGCAGTTCTGAGATCACATCCCAAAGGGTGGAAAATTTTTCCATTATTATTTTATATTTTCTAACTTTATCAATGACAATAAAGATATAATATTCCGGTTTGATTGTTTCAGTCTTGGTATGTTACATATTTACTTCAAGCTGAATTATCAAGGAAATGAAGTTTGATCATACTTTGATAGAATGTCATCATTGTTTTGGTTACAGTCAAAAAAGACGACGCAAGTCAAATAAGTCAGCACGTCCAAGCTCATATGAAGATATTTCTGAACCCAGGCAATCAGCTTACAGAGTAAGGTACCAAGTGTTCAAAGACTTGATTTCGCCCCTGCTGCAGGATACTTCTGACGATATCCAAGTGGTCCCTGATATAAGAGACGCCCGGATACAGCGTCAACGTGTGGACGAAACATCGTTCTGCCACTTCGTAGTCTTGCCGCTGGAAGTGCAACACGCAGAGATTGTGCAAAGCTTTCTGGTTGGCCGGATCTATTTTCAAAACTCTTTTGTAGCACTAGAGCGAAAGGAAAGGAAATATTAGTGATACAAATGCATCACAATTTAAATTGATTCCTAATGCCATAAAATAATATCTTTGGTGGCCATAAAATAACTTTCCTTGTTTGGAGGCATCTCCATCTAAAACTAACGAACAGAATGAAATAAAATTTCATATAAAGACTGTGGAAGACATGGGGAGATGATTTCCTCGAAAAAAGTACCAAAAGTCGACGACAGAGGGAGATTTTGCAGCTGCTGTCATTTACGCACTATGAAATTTTCGTAATCTAGCAAGATTTTTTACTAATTTCCTAGTTCATACGTAATTTTGGAGCTGTTGGGAACGAGAAAAAGTTAATAATTGTATTGAACGCCCAGAAAATGAATCATATAGAGTTTAATTATAATCTTCGAATAATAAAAAAATGCACATGTAGAAATGAATGACAACAATATGAAACTCACGGAAAATAAACTTTTATAAGAGTCCCCAGGGGCACTTGAAATATTTCCAACTTGCTGACCTTTCCTGTATACATAATATTGCATCCGACGTACTCTACCTTGGATGCTTGTAACAGCTCATCTTATCTTCTCTTTTAAAGACCTCAGGATTGTAACGTTACCAACATGCACAACAGATTTAAGGCACCCTCACAGTCAGAAATCACATGGAGTCTGTGGAACGGATTGGCTATTCCATCGGAAAACATTGGCCCATAACTTTCTAACAAAATATGGCCGTAAAAGGCTCTGTACTGGACGACGAATATGTGGTAGTGTTACATCTTGCATAAAAAATGGTCGGGTCCAAGAACTGTCTTTGCTGCAAATCAGGAATGACAGAAGTTTCCAACATTTGCCGATATTTCGCACCGGTAACGTTGCAGGCAATAGGACCTGCTGTCACTTAAGCATATCTACCTAGATTGTGCAAACTTCAAATTGCGTACTTGATAGCAGTGCAAAAATCTACCCTATTTGCGATTTTTTTTTGGAAATCATCTCCCCACGTTTTCCATAGTCTGTATGGGAAGTTTTGCTTCATTCTGTTTATTAGTTTCAGCTGCAGATGCCACCAAACATGGACAATTATTTTATGGTCACCCTGTACATAAAATGAAAATTGATTCATTGTTATTCAAAGCAAATATATGCAACATGTTATAAGTATACGGAATCCTATGTCAATGAAAACTATTTATTCCGTTTAAAATAGTATTTAAAATAATTATGGATATTAACTGGAATATGAAAAGTACCTCAAGGGATCATTTTATATTAAAAAAAAGCAAAATAAGCGTAGTAAAAATAAATTAAATTAAAATAAACAAAGTAAGATAATAAATTAAAATAAACATAATAAAAATAGATGATTCAGGGTGCAGTTGGCGTTATGAGCTTAATACTTTTTACATAAAACTAAGTGTCTTGTTAGATTGCTATTTGTATTAAAGAATCAAGAATACTAAAAAAGAATGAACGGAGATGATTTAAAAATAAATTGCTTTAAAGTTTTAAATATTTTTAACATAAACAAATATTTTATTACAATAATTATTTTAGTCGAAGATTTTTTGGACGAATTTTATTCTCAGAATATATTTCAAATCTTTACTAATAGATGGCGTTATTATCGCCTATGACAACAATACGATTCAGTTGATGTAAATTTGAGAGCAGATATCAGCAGAAAACGTTCAATGTGTACAAAAACACATGAAAAAATGTTCTGCAATCGGTGTAGTAGTCCCTTCAGACTTAGTGAGAGATAATATTTAATTCTTAGATTTAACATAACTCCATATAATCTGAAATTTTAATGACACTTGACAATTGAATTCAAATAAGTTACATTTAATTTTGTAAACAACAACAGCAATAGATTTTCTTTTTATCATTTTAACGTTATTATACGAATTATCATTGGAATGCTAAATGTACCTTTTCTGCTGCATCAAGGTCTTTAAAATAATTGACGTTAATATCAGCTAACAGCAACAGCCCACTGATATGATCAGGATAATACTGAAACACATATTATAACCTTAGATTATTTCTTAAAGACAAACCAGGTTAAAATACTGCTTAATAAAACCATATTAATTTGAATCAAACAAACATTAATTTTTGTTGAATTTAATTTCTTAATTTAAATTGATAATATTGTCTTGTTATGGGATAACTTATTTATTCTACATACCAAGATACTACTGTGCTAAAAAAGTAAGAAAAATTTTTTTTTTCAAAAACTTTTCATTTATTCTTCCAAATTTATTTCATCGCCTTCAAAGTAATCCCCTCCGGACACAATGCACTCGTGCCAACTTTTTTTCCCAATCCTAAATACATGCTAAAATGTCATCGGCTTTGAATCTCTTCAATCGACCCAAAACGGTGTCCCCGGAGTGTTTTTTGAGTTTAGAGAATAGCCAGAAGTAGCACGGTGTGAATACGGTGGTTGTGGAACGATATGGGTTTCAGTTTCGGCGAAAATGTCACGAAGAATTAATGCAGTGTGAGCTGGCGCAATCAGTGTTTTCGGTACCAATCAAGATTTGACGTGTTTGAGGCCCAAAACATCTTTTACAATGGAATTTTGAAATTCCAACATCATCAGCAAGATCTCTAATTGTAAATCGACGGTTTGAAAGCACTGAATCTTTAATTTTTTGGACGTGAACTTTGTCGGTTGACGTTGAGGGTCGACCAGAGGGCTCTTCGTCTTCAACGCGTTCTCTGCCTTCTTTGAACTGTTTATACCACTTCTAAACATTTCTTTCCGACGTAGGAATGCTCACCGAATGTCTTCCGGCACATTCTACACGTTTTTGCAAACAAAATTGAATGCAAGTTCTTTGCTCAATTCATTCTGACATTTCAAAAATTGCCGGAATCAGTTTTAGCGTCTCACAAAGCCAAGCGTAACTCAAACACTAATGAATATTTTGACGTGAAATTTCACAAAATGTTAAGGACAGTGCCAGCAAACTAAAAAAAAAAAAAAAAAAAAAAATTCCATAAGCCCCGAGAATTTTAAATTTAAAATAGGTCTTACTTTTCGGACACAGTAGTACATTGCTGAAATGAGGGAAATATCATTAAAAGGATTATGTTATATATATATATATAAATTGTTCAACAATAGACAGAGAGGAAGACCTAGGGAAAGGTGGATTGATAGTGTCGAAGAGGATCTTAGACAACTGAAAATTATCAACTGGAAGAGGTTGGCATCGGAGCAAGACAGATGGAGAGATGTTGTTTTGGAGAAAGAAGAAGAAGACAATAAGTTAAATAGATCTTATAACTCAGATGTTTGAATAATTGTCTCTAGAATAGATTAATTCATTCAGGTGCTATTTCTGCTTTAGGAGGAAAAATGGGTCTCACTTTTTGGGCACAGTAGTATTAATTTTTAATTTAAAAGAGTAAAAAAAAAATATGATTTAGCGAGACAGTGTTTTGGTTTTATATTTACATGTTTTTAAAATTTTTTTGATTCATTTTTTGATGGCCTTAATCAATCAATAATTCGATTGAAATATTGATGCGAGAGTTTACGGCTGACAATAAGATGAATTGGCACAAAGCAAACTATTTGCATAATCGAATTGATCGGGAATGAGAATTAGCCATTGTGAGTAAATTATGATCAATATCCTATCATCCATCATCATCATCATCTCCACCGACCCAACCTGTCATCACCGACTCAAAATATATTAACAAGAACGTTATCTAAGATGAAAGTTAAGGTTATGAAAATTATTTAACAATGCCTTCATATCTGTCAATCAATATGAGAAATGAGGCAAATTGTGTCGTTGATAAATGTCTTTGATACAGAAAAACAATACTGATATGTAGGAAAAAAAGCATGTAGTCAAGGTTTTACATATCTAGAAGTGATGACAAGCATTAATATATAGTTAAGGTTTAAAAAGCTGAGTCTATTGACATGAGGTCATTCACCGCTGGAGCATATGGAACAGATGCATTATATCAGGGGTGACCAACCCGTGGCCCATCTTAAACATTTTTCCGGTCCGTGAGATGTATCCCACTTTCACAAAATATATGTATTTTATAATGGCCAAAGTAGTGAAAACCAATGTATTAAAAAAAATACATTAGGTGGGCATCCATATTGTATTCAAAAAATGAACTGTCGAAAATATGAGAAAAAATTAATTATGATTTTAAAATAATAATCTTGAGAATCTATGACAGATATTGCCTGTTTTATTTATGTGTTCGCAGAATAATTAAATTATGTTCTGTGAATTCATGATGAGTGGAGAAACAAATATTGCACTGGTAAAATAAATATTTTTGAACGATTTCATTTTTTTTTATTTCATTTATATTTATATATATTTTTATATTTCATTTTTAGTATTAGATATTCCTTTACAATGTGCGTTTAGTATCATTACTATTATATTATCTATGTTTTCATGTAAGAATAATAGTGAACACAAAAATATTAACTTCTGTTTCAATTTTTCACTTCAAAAAAGATATCTATAGTGGGTCCAAATCTAATATGGGGATATATATTTATATATGCTGCCCGCTGAATTATGATGCATTTCCAAAGTGGTCCGCAAGATCATTTGGGTTGGCCACCCCTGCATTATATTTATGATGCACCATGAGGGCATTACTATTTGTACGCACTTATGATTAGAGAGTTAGTTAAAAATGTCCGATATCTGACTCGAATTTTTTATACCGACTCTCTATCATAATTTTATGCACAATGATCTTTACTAATAGATTTAGAAAAAGAAAAAAAATTGTTTACTGAATTCACTGACTTTTATTGAACTATAAAAACAGTTTTGCATAGCAAAATATTTTTCACAACATTAAAAGGTTGCAGTATTTGCATTCACTAAAAAAACATTCTTGTATTCTAAATTTGAGCTGAAGACAAGTGAAAGAAAATTGTACATTTTAATCATAAAGATGTTGTATTTGCGATATATTAAATTTTATTTATTTCTTAATAAGATGAATAGGTTCTATTAAGATCTTCTACCATAGTGGACCCAAGATAACTTTTTATGAACCTCAGTGCTGAGAAAAGTGTCTCAACACTTACATTGTACGCTTCTAAAGCAGTCACTGTCTTTGCTACTGGTTGCATTATTGAAGGATACAACTGAATTGATTCCATAATATTCAATTTTAGCAAGAAGGGCATTATGGTATACAGAATTTTGGATAAAGCATGCTCACAATGATTTGTAAAGTAATTTAAAGTAAAATGCTATCCAATCGGGCAGATACATACGAAAATAAATACTTCTTTTTTGTGATCAACGAATAAATTAATAAATACAAGAAAATGAATTAGCCATATTTTTTATATTTAAAACGTAATGCAAACTTCTACTTCATGAGCATAAAAATGTTATATTTAACATCGAGTATTCATAAATAATTTTATTGTTTACCGTTAAATAATACTTTTTTTATGAATCCCTTCTTCAAGTATCTTCAGTTCAAATTTGAACTCATTGTGACAAATGTTTCTTTTTTTGACAGCATTTTGAAAGCGGGACTTTAATTATAATCACCTTGTATTTACACTGAAGTGACAAAAGTCATGGGATAGCAATATGCAAATTTTCAGACGGCAGTAGCATCGCGTAGAACAGGTATAAATGCGCAGTGCTTTCGCAGAGCTTTCATTTCTGTTCAAGTTATTCATGTGAAGAGGTTTTGACGTGATGATGACCGCACGACGGGAATTAACAGACTTTGAACGCGGAATGTTAGTTGGAGCTAGACGCATGGGTCATGCCATTTCGGAAATCGTTAGGGAATTCAACATTCCCAGATCCACTGTGTCAAGAGTGTGCCGAGAGTATGAAATTTCAGGCATAACATCCCACCATGGACAGCGCAGTGGTCGACCGCCTGCACTTAACGACCGAGACCGGCGACGTCTGCAAAGAGTCGTAAATTCTAACAGACAAGCAACACTGCGTCAAATAACCGCAGAAATCAATGTGGGACGTACAAGGGACTTGTCTGTTAGAACTGTGCGGAGAAATTTGGCTTTCTTGGGCTATTCCAGCAGAAGACCGACTCGAGTGCCTTTACTGACAGAACGACATCGCTTGCAGCGACTCTCGTGGGCACGTGAGCATATCGGTTGGTCTCTAGATGAATGGAAAACCGTGGCCTGGTCCGATGAGTCACGATTTCAGTTGGTAAGAGCTGATGGTAGGGTTCGAGTGTGGCGCAGACCCCACGAAGCCATGGACCCAAACTGTCAGCAAGGCACTGTTCAAGCTGGTGGTGGCTCCGTAATGGCGTGGGCTGTTTTTCATGGCATGGACTTGGTCCTCTGGTGCGACTGGACCGAACATTGACTGGAAATGCTTATGTTCAGCTACTTGGAGATCACTTGCAGCCATTCATGGACTTCATGTACCCAAACAACGATGGGATTTTTATGGATGACAATGCGCCATATCACCGGGCCACAACTGTTCGCGATTGGTTTGAAGAACATTCTGGACAATTCCAACGAACGATCTGGCCACCTAGATCGCCCGACATGAATCCCATGGAGCATTTATGGGACATCATCGAGAGGTCTGTTCGTGCCCAAAATCCTGCCCCATCAACGCTTTCACAATTATGGATGTCTATCGAGACAGCATGGCTCAATATTCCTGCAGAAGACTTCCAACGACTTGTTGAGTCCATGCCACGTCGAGTTGCTGCACTTCGCCGGGCGAAAGGAGGGCCGACACGATATTAAGAGGTATCCCATGACTTTTGTCACTTCAGTGTAAAACGTAATGCAAATTACTATTTCAGGCGTATAAAAATTAATGACGATGTGTTTAACACCCGAGTATCCATAAATCATTTTTTTATATACCATTAATAATACTTTTTTTATGTATCTTCTCTCTAATGAATGGAAAACTAAACACACTGAAAGATTAAATATTTTAAAGTCATACCATGCAAGAGATTCACCAAAAATAAACTGCGATACTTTAACCAAAAATACGATTAATCCTTTTGTATTATTTATTGCCACACAAGAAATATGGATGATGAGATTTTTTATGCTACATCAAATCTCGCAAGACTACATTTCCCCCGTAGCAATTCCCTCCTACGAGTCTCCTATTGTGAATAAATTATAGGGGAATGATAAAACACGGCACCTACAGCGTCGTTGAATGCGGTCAATGTTATCCATAATGAAAACAGGATACTCCATTACCTGCAGAAGTTGGTCCAGGGAAAAAACAGCCTCGGCTTGCCTATGTTGTTCGGATAGCAATAAAGCCAAGTTGAACAGGGCCTCACGGGAGTTGGGATCCTTCTAAATAATGGGAAAAGAACATGTTAGGATCGAAGTGCATTATGGTATACAGAATTCTGGATGAAGCATCCATACAATGGTTTGAATAGGCGATTCTTAAAGTTAAAAGCGCCTTGTAGTTAATGCTCGTCCTGTCTGTACCAAGATGTAGGGGTGTTTTATAACCATTTAATCTACTCGGGACTTTGATAGTCCTGTCGTAAAATGTTAAGTGTTTTAAATTTCTGAATAAAGGAGAGGGTAGTTTTTAAGTGACTTTACTGTAAATTTTGGATGGCGTTAAAATATATAATGAGGATGTAATTTTTTAAAGCAACATTACGCAACGCTGTAAAGTTGATTACATTTATACACAGTTAATTGAAAAAGTGTGGTGATAAAATTAAGTTTAACGATTGTTCTTTTAGCAATTTGTTTTCAAGCATATTTATCACATTTTTTTTTTTTTTTTTTTGCTTTTAGAAGATTTAATTTTAAGTTCTAGAGTTATTTAAGTCGTTTTATTTGAAAGTGGTATAAGTTCTTTCTGTTTTTCTAGGTCATGATGAAGATTTTTTTTGTACTGGAATCAGTTGAATATTTTGAAAAAAGTAAGTAGTTAAATGAAGAAATGATAATGATAACATTTAATGTACAAATATGAAGTCGTCCGATGTCTTTGTTACTTTATGCCCTTTTTCAAAAATATGTGCGCTGATTGCATGACACAGTCTCAAATTAGCGATAATCTCAATCTCAGTCTCAATTTCAAATTAGTGCTAATCTCAATCTCAAATTAACTTTAATCTCAATCTCAGTCTCAATTTCAAATTAGTGCTAGCTAATGTCAATCTCAAATTAACTTTAATCTCAATCTCAGTCTCAATCTCAAATTAACTTTAATCTCAATCTCAGTCTCAATCTCAAATTAACTATAATCTCAATCTCAAATTAGCCATTTCCCAGTTCTTATAAGAATACATGCCGTCATCATCTGCAATGATGGGAAAGATTTTTGTCTTCTTAGGTTATTGATGTTCCCCTTTCCGAGCGAACATGCGCTGCTTAATGGTGGAATGAAAGATGAAAGAGAAGTCATAAAAATTTTCTGATTAAAAATGGTAAAAAAGGCCAAAAAATTTCTAAAGCAGAAACTCGGCAAGCCTAATCGAGAATATTATTTTTGTGAAAATTTTCTTTGATTCGTTTTTTACTCTAGATAAATAAATGAGTTACACTTATGATATCTTACTTGAAGAGCTTTGCGAAACCATTTTTCGGCACTTGGAAAGTTTTTATTGGCTACAGCTATTAGACCTAAATTTATGTACATTCTCTCCGTTTCTTTTCCACGGTCTATTATCTTTTCCAACCTGAAAGATAATTCAGAAGCACGCTTATTTTAAATTAAAAACAATATTAAAAACAAAAAACAAATACATTATAAAAATCAAAACAAGTTTTTAATAAAACAATAGAAATTTAAATATTTTAAATATTTTGACCGAATTCTTTTTTGGTTACAGCTGCTATTATAACTTTAACAGCATTATTTAAAGTGAAAGTGGTAGCTGGTACGTATAGCCCATTTTGGAAACGACTGCTGTGGAATATTCCGAATTTCTGAACACTGTGAGCATCCTCTAACACCTCTGACCTTCCACCTAGAGACTTTAACGTTTACCGTTATCTGAAGACTGCTACTCATTAAAAAATCATCAGTACTGGACTCTAAGTGACAATTCTATACAAGTGGCATGAAAGCCTATACAGCTATTACAGTTCATATGTGAACAAGACTTATGCATGAAATAACAATTAAAGTTTATAACCAAACTAAAATAGAACCATTAATTAATATGTTCTTATAATCAGTTGGTTCTCTTGTTTGAAAAAGCCTTTTTCAAAGCACTTATTCAATTGCAATAAGAAATTACAAGATATAAGAGGAATTAACTCACCGAACTTTGGCTAAATTTCTGTGGTTGGGAATGCTGGAACCTTGCATTAAAATTGCTGAAAATTCCAAAGATTTCTGCAGAAAATAAAAGGTTAATTGCCCAAAATATAATTATTTACAAAAAAAACTAGCGTAATAAAAACAATGCTATAAATACAAAAATATTTAATTCACAGAAAAAAATCAACTAAACAAATCACCTCATGATCAGGCTCGACATCCAAAGCTTTATTGAAGAACTCAAGAGCTTCAGAGTTTCTTCCTTGGTCCATGAGTACTACACCTAACTGAAATTAAAGGATGCAGTAATGTAAACTTTGTGGCTGTAATTTTATTGTACACAGTATCAAGAAACCCAATAATTTTGCTTAATGTAATGTGCGTATAAATGTAGTATTTAAAAGTTAAAACACTATCTATTTCTCTTTTAGATTTAGACAAATGAAAAAAAGCCATGCATTTTTACTTATATCGATCGTTATTTAAAAGTTATATCGATTTTAAATAATATCGATTGTAATGATAATCGATATCGATTGTGATTTATAATTCGATTCTTGTTATATCTAATATCGATTGTTATATCTATCGATTGTTATATCTAATATCGATTGTTATATCTAATATCGATTGTTATATCTATATCGATTGTTATATCTAATATCGATTGTGATTTATAATTCGATAGTTAAATTTAATATCATTGTTATTATATCTATTGTGATTTATAATTCGATTGTTTTATAAAATATTTATTTTATTATATATGTAATTTATAATTCGATTGCTATATAAAATATCTATTGGTATTATACATGTGATTTATAATTCGATTGTATTATATCGAGAGTAATTTGTAATTCGACTGCTATTATATCAATAGAGACTCGTAATTCGATTGTTATATAAAATATCTATTGTTATATATCTATAGTGATTTGTATTTCGATTGTTAAATCTAATATCGATTGTTATTATATCTATTGTGATTTATAATTTGATTGTTATTATATTTATTGTGATTTATAATTTGATTGTTATTATATTTATTGTGATTTATAATTTGATTGTTATTATATTTATTGTGATTTATAATTTGATTGTTATTATATCGATAGTGATTTGTAATTCGATTGCTATTATATCGATAGTGATTTGTAATTTGATTGTTATATAAAATGTCTATTGTTATTATATCTATTATTTATAAATCGTTTGTTATATTTAATATTGTTTGTTATAATTCCTTGAATACTTCTACATTAAAATCAATTAAAGAATTTGAAGGCTGATTTTTTTTATGAATGTCGATTAGGAAATAGCATCATATAAAATGCACAGCCAATTTAGTAAATTTTTCTAGAGTCATTCCTTTTTCCTCTTTCATAATAAGAAAAAAAAAGGATCATCAAAAATTAGGAACTTATTAAAACTTTCACATTAATATTCGAAATTTCTCTTTTATTAAGATTTCTATGCTGAAAGCATATTTTCATTATCAACATCGCAATGTATCAAAGAATGAATAATTTTTTTTCTTTAAGGCAATTGCATTTTCTGAAATTTAAAACAAAATATGTTGTCAAAATGTTTTTTAATTCATTTGTTAGAAAAAAGTAAAATAAATATCTTGTCCATATAATTAATCAGTTTTGAATGCTCGTTTTAATTTAAGACAAAAATTTAAACCACTGATTTTTTTATTTGATACATAATATTAATCTTTAAAATTTTTTTTAAAATTAGTACAATAAAAATAAGCTTAATATTTTTATAATTTTTCTCATTTTTAATCAAACTATAATATGGCAACTAATTCCTTTTTATAACAATCTATTAATTCTAAAAATCCCTTTGAGGACCCGTTTTCATTTAAGACAAAAATTTAACGCTGATTTTTTATATGACACTTTAATTAATATTTATAATTTAAAAAAAAAATTAGTACAATAAAAAGTGAGTTTAATATTTTCATCATTTTTCTCATTTTTAACAAACGATAATAATAAGAGACCTTTGAAAATGGCAACTACTCGTAATTCCTTTTTATAACAATCCGTTAATTCTAAAAATCCCTTTAAAGGGAAAAAAATGGGGGCACTTTCCCTTTATTTTAAAAAATAAAATAAATAAATACTTTTTTTTCTTAAAAAAGTATTAAAACAATATATCGGATATAAAATTTGACAAAGAAAAACTCACGTTAAAGTAAAGATCAGGATTAGTGTCATCGTATTCCAAAGCCCTATGATACATAGCCTCGGCTTCTTTGGTCCTAAAAATAAAAATAAATAATCTTTTCACCATGAAAAAAGGAAGAAATTCTTGGAATAAATCAGAAGAAAACAAACGAAAACTCTAAATAGCATGGCTGAAAGTGACAGACCAAAAGAATTATTTATAGCATTACTTATTTTTCACAGTGTGTCAGGGAAAATCAATGAAATGATTTGCGATGATGTAGAATCAATGGGGATTTTATTTTATTTATATTATACTTTTATGACAGATGCCTTCATGATACGTGCAGATAAACAGCGTCAAAGTTTATGGTTGTTTATATTGATGTCGAATTTTTCAATGGTATTGAATTCCTATAAATTTAAGTCAATAATGTCGTAGAATTTTTTTTTTTTTTCTTGCAGAATCATCTAGTGAATAAGAAATCATACTATTAAAATTTCTTATGAAAACTAAAAAGGTTTTTGATGATCTACTGGGTGATTATAATTAAAGTCCCACTTTCAAAATGCTGTAAAAAAAGAATCACTCTCACCAATTAGTTCAATTTGAATTGAAAGTACTTGAAGAAGGGAGAAACGGTACGGCATCAAAAAAAAGTTCCACCAATTTTCCCCATCCAATTTGTTATGACCTTGCCGTGGTGGATGGGCTTTCCACTAACACTGCTACATTTGTTGAATGACTCGGAAGTCATTTTTTTGCATCCAAAAACCGAAACAATCCAGCACATTGAACACTACAGTTGGTTTAATGTACAACTCATGCCAAATACGTTGTCATTTCGATTCAAAATATCACTGGCAGCCGAATTCACTTTCTTTATGCTGCTTACAGCGCCATCTATTAATACACTTTGGAACTTTATTTGATGCCGTACCGTTTCCCCCTTCTTCAAGTATCTTCAGTTGAAATTTGAATTCATTGTGACGAGTGGTTCTTTTTTGACAGCATTTTGAAAGTGGGACTTTAATTATAATCACCCTGTATATTAGTTGGTAACAACGCATTTAAAATTTATTATATTTGTTCTATAAAATAAACACATCAGATTTAATAAATAAATAATTAAACACTTAAATTATTGATTTTGCAGATGATAATTAATTTCGAAAGTATCATTCAGAAAGTATCTTGAAAAAAAAAAGGCTAGTTCACGTGCACCCATTTTCTTCGCAAACAATCTATAAAAGATTTTGATCGCCCAGAATATTCATTGCGTGGGGAAATTTTCTTTTACCTTTTTCTTCCGAGTGTTTGAATATTTCATGGGGCCCGGCCGAAACTCATGAAAGGTTAATGAAGAACACTCCGTCACACTGAAGCTGCCTTCCATCTGCTCAGTGAGAACGTGAGATTGGAAATGCGTTTTCCCTTTCAAGCAATAGAAAAATCACACGCAGAAGAAAGTGTTCTTTAAAGAATACTGCAGTCCAAAAAGCCGGTTCCTTTGCATGCATTAGGACGAAGGGCTGTTGGGATATTTTAGTCTAGTTGAATATGTTATTGAACTGCTAAGTTATTGTTTTGTTTGAGTATTGATTATTTAAATATTCATCAAATTTAACTGTAAAAAATTGAGGTTAAAATATTAGTATTTGAGTTTTAGCTGTTTCTCGATTATGTAATAAAAATCATTCACTTATTCAAATGCATGTTGTTTTATTATAAGAATAAAAGCATTCCCCTGCTAAGTGTTTTGGAAAATTTTAAGATTTATACATCAGACTAGAGATACTTATAACTCATGAGTTATAATGGAACCTGATGGCCGAGTGACTGGAGCTGTGGCCCTCACTGCCACAGATTTAGGATTAGATGCCATGATGTTTATAGTGATTAGGAATCCACTTTAAGCCGTAGGTCCAGGTCTAATATGACTGTTGGACGTAGGGCTGATGACCTGATGGCCAAGTAGCTAGAGCTCTGGCCTTTGATATCACATGCTTCAGGTTAGAATCCTGACGGTGGCATAGATGTTTGTTAATGGTTTGAAATCCTTTTTAAACTGTATGTTCTGGTCTTATATGCCCTAGTGTGCAAAAAAAAAAAAATCATCTTATATTGATGAACCACACCATACCATTATAATGATTTTTACAGACGTTTGATGAATGATGGCAGGCTCTAGGGTTTCTCCAAATTAAGAAATGTCTATTATCGCTGTATGAACTAAAGCCGGACCCATTCTTGGAGAGAACAACTCTCCAGTCATTGTGAATACCTTAATGTGATCACCTCAACTATCACGCTTTCATGTCACGCGATGTGAGTGACATGTAAATGGCTGGTTATCTGGAGTAAAGACCGATCTTCATGAGTAGACATTTAATCTATTTGATGGTGTCAAGTCTAAGTTAACCTCTTCAGAGATGAATGTCTTATAGTGAGAAAAAAAGACTTTTATTTATTACGATTTATTCATTTTAAACTGGTTGGAATTTAAATAGGAAAAAAGGTAGAGGGTTAATAATAAAAATACACAAACAAACCATAACGTCCACGCTTGTGGTCGCTGAACGTTAATAGTAATTTAACTGTTGTCAGGATATTAAGTTGGGGGGCGTGGATCTAGCTCTTCGTGTTTATAACTTAGAATATTAATGTTACTTGGAGATAACATAAATCAATAGCAAGACCTTTATTTTGCATTTTGCTGATTTATTCAAAACATTAACAACTTAAACTTCGTATGGATTGGTATAGTTCTGAACGAGTTATAATTATGTTTGTGATTTTTTTCCTTAATTGATGAAACGCCTAAATTTCATCATGCTAAAGGTATTAGCTTCTAGAAATTTACTATCAGCTACATTTTTAATCAAAAGAACGAAATCAATATTTTTTTAATAACAATATATACATACATAGTATATATATATATATATATATATATACATCCTTACCTATTCAATTTAAGAAGCACATCTCCTCTATTCAAATAAGCTTTGGTAAAATCGGATCGAAGCATAAGGGCTTTCTTGTAAATCTAAAAATATTATCAAGAATTTAACATCATTTCCTTAAAAGATACAGTTATATGAAAATATACAAAAATTCTATAACTACATTAAAACATAACTTCCTTTTTTTTCAATGAAAAGGTTTCAAAATGGAAATTCTGTATTATTTTAAAAAACATTCTTCATTATTTGTCAGAAACAATCTCACAATTATTCCAAGATAGGCCCCATTCTTTGAATTAATTTAAAGGAAAGATTAATGACATCGTTCTAAATGTACAGCCGCGTATTCTTTTGTATTTTGAAACCACAGTTTCATTACTTGGTTCTTTCGAAATGAAATAACTTATTCTTGATAGAAATTCTTCTTTCTGATCAAGCCATATCTGTTGATGGATTACTTGGAAGAAGATGTAATTTAAAATCTATTTAAACCAAAGAATGGCAGAAAATGGAAATGTTCTTTTTTTTATTTCAATTCAGACATTTTTATTTATGTGTTATTTCATTAGTAAGAAAGTAATTCATCATCAATTTAATGCTTAGGAAAAAAAAACAACAACCAGAAATTGGAATCTTATGATTTATGCATATGCTTTTAAATAAAAAAACAACAATAAATTGTTTAAATTAAATAAGGAACATATCTTACAGCGTCAGCTTCTTCTAAGCGGCTGGCATTCTGGGAGATAAGGGACGCCAAGTTAAGGAACAGCTGCAGATGACTTGGCGTCACATGGATTTCTTGCTGGGACTTGGCCTCTGGACCAGGCAACAGTGTCTGAGCCTAATAAAATGCATTAGGTTAAATATTATCGCTGAAAAATGTCTGGAGTCAAATTTCAAATATAAGTTTTTTAATTAGTGTTTGCAAAAGAATGTATAATGGAAAAGTAACACGTGAAACAATATAGGGTGATACAAAAGTTCGGTACGAAAATAAAATGGGATAAAAAAAGATCTATAAGTCAGATTAGCATTCGCCGCAGTACGGAACTTTATTTGACATGCAAATAATTTAATTCAAAATCTTGGAAACAGAGGCTATTCCTGCTTCTGCGGTAATAAATAGAGGTTGTAAGAGTGCTTCCTCCTACACACTGGCAAGAGCACCCCCCCCGTCTTTTGCCATTATGGAAAAATGATCAGTCGGCTTCGAGACTCTCTGCCGAGAAGTACAAAGCAACCTATGTTCCCACTGAGAAAGTTTAGTTTTTAGTATCTCAATCTCGCATTAGTTGGCCTACAGATTATAACGAAATATATATGTGTACGAAATATATTTTCTCTCCGTAGTGACAGAAAATATATTTCGCACACCCTGCGCATAGCTGAGTATCGGGTTTTCGGTTTAGAAGTGGAGTCCTTCCACGAATCTTTAAATGTGTTAAATATTGTATGTCTCTAATTGTATGTGTGTGGTGTTTGTATGTGTATAAATAGAGCTGCGAGTTTTCAAACCTGTATCTTAAGTATCTCAACCCACCAACACCCAGTTACAATCTGGTTACCCATCCTGCTAACTACAAGGGGAATAATGAGCCATCTATATCATTATGATTGATAGCAGCAAATACTCACTATGTCCACCCCCTTATTCCAATACTGAGTAGAGATTTGGTTTAACTTCTTCTCTAATGGGCTCAAGCTACAATAAGCCGAAAACCGAGGAACATATTCTATTTCAATGTATTAAATGTGAAAAAGAGAGAAAAATTGAAAAAGGCTATTGGGTTCAATGTCTTATCTTATTAATGGTTATTTGATATGTCCAACGACTTTTACTGCAATGCTATATCAATTATTAATTCCTACGAATAACTACATAGTATTCTTGTATTTACTGTTTCTATTTTGTCTTCTTTCAAAAGACATCTTTTTTTTTGGTCAAATTTTGCTGATTACAGATTATCTTAGAATCTTTATTATTCTTTTTTTCTCTCTTTTAAATTTAATTATTTTATTTCTTCTTAAGAACTATTGGATAAATTGAGATAAGCAGCTTGCGCGAGCATAAGGCTGAAGTTATTCAGTCAAGTCAGGCAGTTCCAATGTCATGCACGATGCAGCAGTTACTATAAATACCACTACAGATACTACTATAAAAGAGAATGGCTATTATCTGTTGAAGTATTGCATTTTTCATTGCTGGTAAGAATTAGGGATTTCCTGTATAGTTTGTGATGAGAGGTAACCCCACAATGAGAAATTCCGGGAAGGGTGACAAGGTGATCATGGAGGCCATTCATGTCTGCTATACCTGCTGAAAAAGCGTTCAATGCTTAACTGTAATCATAGTAACTCCATCACATGATACGCATATGCAGTGGAGCTAAACAGAACATGAACGTGTCTGTCTCATAGCTTTCATATAAGTTAGGAAGGACCTTGGTATGCCATGTTATAATATCGTGTAAATATTAGCGTGTAAGCTTTCAGGCTCGTGGTACAATGTTCCCTGAAACTCAAAGGATTAATCATGAATAATGTAGTAAATCCAAAACGCAGTGACTTTTTCTTGCTGCAACGTTACTTCAGCGTACTCATAAAGGTTGCTAGTAGTTCAAGTGCAGCTATTTTGAAAAATAACCTCCTCATCTAGTGAGAAATGTATCTGATGCTGGTGTAAAATGTTAAAATGTCATTTTTCTCCACTTTCGAAACAAGTTCGCGCATAGATCCTTCGTCTGGCAGCAGTTGTTGAACATGTTCGATTTTATGCATAGATATGCCGGAGTTGCAGATATGCCGGATTCAAATAATATGACTCTACATGAAAAATTTATAGCCTGAACAGTGCATATTTCGGTAAAATCGCAGAAGGGGAGGGCCGTTGGGATTTGGTGTCAAAAAATTTTTTCGCCTAACACATTGTGATTGTAAGTGAAGTGAATTACAAACAGCACCAGTAACCTGGTTTACCACATTTAACGACTTATCTCTCAATTGGTGCCACACAAAGTCACCAAATCCCAAAGGCCCATATTTTGCGATTTGGCCCATATTTCAATCATAATAACATCGAACAAGTAATTATTTTTGCTTGTTAAAAATGCGCATGGGGTATTCAAATTTTGCGTTGTGCGAGCGATATTCGCACACACATATATATATAATATATATATATATACAATATTCACATACATATATTGAATATTTGCAATTCCACACTTAATTATAATATATAAATATTTTTATAATATTATATATATATACTTTTTATAGTTAAAATATAATAATAAGCAGGTAAAAAAATTTGTTTGAGTTGAATATTAAAAATTACCTTTTGGTAAATCTCTTCAGCTTCCTTGTAGCGATGTAAATGTGTGAGGACACGCCCAATGTTTAGGAAACTTCTGACGTCATTCGGTTCTATTCTGAAACAAGTAATATAATTTTTTTTAACTTTAAAAAATATAAAAGGGGAAAATATTTATTTTTTATTAATTATTTGTACATAAATGTGAATAGACTGTATAGCGAAAACATCACAGCAATTAAGGAAATATTTTTGCTAATTTCTCTCAATCATTATTTCCTTTATTCAATTCCTTCTATTAGCTCACACTTCCTTCTATTAACTCTCACTATATCTTGATCAAATTTTCAATCGCTCATAAAATACTTTGTATTCATCCACTCAAGTTCAAATAAATTTTTTTTCAACTTGTAGTGGATGACACTGGATGTTAATACAGTTTTTTCAAATATTAATTCAGTAATTAAATTTAATTAATTAGTTTTAGTTTTTTTTAGATTTAAGTTGCATATATATACCAATAGATGGCGCCAAATTAGCTTAAAAAAATGAATGAAAATTATTTATAAAGTACTTTCTGCAATAGAGTGAAAATAAAGTAGGAGTTGACTTTAAAATTTTTTTTTTTATATTACTTGTTTATATTCTGCATGCAAATGTTACATTTTGTTCGACGGAAATAAGCAGGAAAAAAAAAAAAAACACCCTATCTAAAAGAGAATTTTAAAAGATATTTATTCATAGAAGCATAAAAATTTTGATATTTATGATACCTATATCCATGTCTGAAAAAGATGAAATTAGTAATTTTTAATGCTATCTAGCATAGATTCTATCTAGGTTTTAACTACAGGAAATGTTGAAATTGAAAGGCTCTTATAACCTTAATTTCGAGTTTGAAAATTTGCCATTTTTATTTTTCCCCATTTTTTTGAATTCCTATCATTATAAAATGAACACCCTGAGCTGTTGCGTCAGCTGGCTCTCAGGGTTACTAATAATATCCCATTTCAGGCCCTGGTTATCTACACTGATGGAAGCAAATCTGACTCTAGAAGAACCGGCAATGGTGTTTGTGAAAACAAGTAGAGGTGATTTCAGATATCGTTTCAGAAATCCGGACCATAGTTCAGTTTTTTTCTCAGAATTCATTGCTATAAGAGATGCCTTGAAGCTTGCTTTGGAATCTGGTGTATCTGATGTATGGATTTTAACTGATAGCCAAAGCTCTATCCAATTTCTGAGGGATTGACCGGACATCCTGGATAAGTTGGGGCAGAATATCATTGCCAATGTGGCTCCTTTGGCCCAGGGCGGCGCTGTGTGTTTGCAGTGAGTTCCCTCCCATGTATCTACCTCCCACGGGAAGGTAGAGGATTTCGTGCTGCCCCTTCCTCCGATCTACCAGCTTCTGAGGTGCATTCCCTATTTCTGGCCAAAGTTGCTTGGAAAATTCCTCCCAAGCTTGACTGTCTCTCTACTTATCCTTGCAGTGCACTTGCCCAAGATTTGCTCAGACTGTTTTATCTAGGCTAAGGATCGGCCACATTAAGAGTTTAGTCTTCAACAGAAATGTGAAGATTTATGCCCATTTCCACTGCTCAATCATCACTTCTCCCTCTCTCATACCGTTGATTGTATTGGTGCCTCTGTGGGGCAGCTGTTGAATGAGGGAGATAGTGCTTTTGATTATTAATGCGAAGTGGTTTTTTGGACCTGATTTAGGGGCCTAGACCAGGGATATAAGGCTCAACAAAAATGAATAAATTGTAATGAAACAAAAAATTTAATCATTTTTTTTCACACTGTAAAAAAAAGTCCCTGAAGATGTTAAAAGGTGTCTACTGTATTTAATTTCATAATAATTACCTCCGAGCACTTTCGTAGTGTTGGAGCGCTTCTTCTGGTCTATTGAGAGCCTCCAGAACTTGTCCCATGTTGTTGAACAGCTTGCCATTTCTTTGATTCACGGAAAGAGACGATTTATACAACGTGTATTCATTTTGCCTGCAAATTAAAAATACAATTTAACTCAAATAGTATCGCAATTTAAATAGATAATTAGAAATTATTAGACTAGTTTGTTAAATAATAAACACTAATGTGTTTATACATAAATGGAAAAGAAATTGCAGATCTTTAAACAATTAATGATGAGCTTAGTTAACATAAGGATACATAAGAATTAAACACTTTCAATGACTAAAATGTAAACAAATAAAACTCTTAAGTTATAAGAATACATTTTACGACACTTTTACTTCAACTTATTAATGAGCGACTAATATACATAAGTACAATACGCTAGCGCAACGAATAATTGATGATATCTTTTTTTTTTACCAAATAAAACTATATCTTGTTGCCATTGTCTTTATTAGAACTCAATCCCTACTAATTTGGTCACTTACCGTAGAAATAAAAGAACTTATAAACAAATCAAACTTACAAAAGAAAAAGACCAGGCATTTTTAACAAAAAATGTCCAAAAGATCTAAAAACAGTTAAAATCAAGTTAAATGTTCTAAGGATAAAAATTTAAAAAGCTAGAAGCACCCTAATAAAAGTCCGTGTGATCGATCAGGACATGTTTTCTCTGGCCCTCCAGTAAAGAGCACACAAATCACCATCGTTGTAAGTTAAGAGTCCAGTCCCGAGCAAACAAGTATACGGATCTTCTTCAACCTTGTTCATTTTCTCTGTCTTACATGAAATATATATTTCAGAGTTCACAATCCCTATTTTGGCCACATGTTCGGTCAGACAGTCGTGACCAGTTCTTAATCTATAACTGGAAACAGCCTTTTTGTGAGTTTTTCCACTAAATTTTTCCAATCATCCTCGATTGTCTACCAGACTTTTCCTTTGGTATTTGGTAGGTAATGCTACAGGAGATAATATTGTTCGCATCACAACAACCTTAAGTCACACGTGCCTCCTGGGTGGTGCTAAATGAGTAGCGACTAGAGGCTATAGCTACTTGTCTGGGAAAAATAACTATGCTCCATTGTAACTTTCAATTGAAATGAAATTATATAAAATATTTGCTCTTGTAATTATAAGTTTTTATTTATCGGCATAGCAAAATAGTTCACATTTTTGAAGAACTCTCACTAGAATTATAGATCAAAAAATCATTTTGCAACATACCAACACTGAAACTTTTATATAAGCCCAATAAACATGGAATCAGTAGAAATAATCCCTAACAATTTTTGAAATATCATAAAAATAATACTAATCTCTTAACCATTATAAAAATTTCTTTAGGAACTAATTATAGAATAAAGACTGACAAAAGGAGGTTAGAGACGCCTGGTAAAAAGTGGGTTGTCAAAAAAATATATATAATTACATTCTCCTATTAATGGACTACCAAGGATGATACGAAATGTGTCTTCTGTGGTTAAGAGTTTCTTAGAAGTTTAACTAAAAGGAAATTTATTAGATTTCTTTTGTGTGCTTACTAGTTAACAAAAAACAAACCTAATAAAAGAATAAACTTAAAGAAGAACATTAAACATAAAGAAAATAATAAAATATAATAACATAAAGAAAAGAATAAAGAAGAATGCACGCGAGGAAAATAAAGTAGAAAAACAATAAAACTTTTTTCTTTCATCATTCACATTATACTAATGCATATTTGTTGTTGTTTCTTATCACGCTTGGTAGACAGCAACGTCCAGACCAAGTCCAAGAACCTATATGGTCTCATGGAAGGTTGGAAAAGAGGGGGGGGCAGGTGACTTGACTCCCGACTCGGACTTTTTACGGGGTAGGGTTGTCAGCTCTACTCCCAACTGTCATGTTAGACCGGGACCTATGGCTTACCTATGGCTTGGTGGATTCCGAGCCACTACAAACATCCATGGCACAACCGGGAGTCGAAACCGAAACTTGTGGCACCGAGCGCCAGAACACTAGTCAATCGGCCATCAGGCCCCTGTTGTTGTTGTCGTAGAAGAAAGAAGGGGGAGCAGTTTCTGTTTTTGATGGATAGAAATCTGACTTATGCTTCCTGTAGCTAAAGAAGGAGTGTGCCTTCCGGAAGGACTTTTAAAAGGAACTACCCCGTATTTGCGTATCGTATGGGAAAAAAACCCGGAAAACTCCCACCAGGTAGTCCGAGCCACAAAGCAAGATGCTAAACATAAAAAACGCCGTCTAGTCTCATCGTGTTTTGAAACAGTGTTTACATCAAAGCAGTCAGTGGATTGAAGCTCAATACTAATGCTTACCAACACCGCTTGTTGCCACGGGCTTAAGCCACTATTAAAGCATATTTAAAAGACTCAATGTGTTCTTTTTTGACTATATTAAAAAATTTTTGTTTAGTGCAATCCTAACCTAGACTTTCTGCGAATATAAAATAATTCGCACACACGCTAACATATTTAAGTGTCCACTATCATGAAGTGTATTTCCATATTTATTCATTAAAAGGAGCGCCACTAAGAAACGGCGACCTAAACAAGGACCTAAATAAACAACCTTCCCGAAATTTATACCGGAAAAGAAATCTGGAAAGTCGGCGAGAATCTTAATTCCCCAGCTCATTCTCCAAGAAGTATATCATCCGAAACGCCCACGTCTACTCGGCTTATCACCAACAACCAGAAACTGCATGCAACTGTCATGCATGTGCCAGAAACTGCACTCTCCCCGTCAGAGCCCAAAATCATTTATTCTTTTTCAGGGCAACCAAGGCAACCAGGAGTTGCAGTTGCATCAGGAGCAAAGGATGAGTCATAACTGTATGGGTAAGAAACGAGGCCGCATTAAGGTCAAATCTTGAGATAACCGGGCGGAATCACATGGGGACGAAGACGCAGCAATTTTTTAAAAAAGAACAAGTCGCGTGAAAAATGGGGGCTGAGAGATCGTTAAGGGTGGAGATTATCAAAGTCGTGGGGTGTTCTTTGAGGATGTTGCTTGTTATGCCACGTAGAAAATAATCAAAAATATAAGATAATTTCTGAAAGTGATATTTGGAGAGGATGGGAGAACTGTGGAGTAGGAGATGGTGCTTACGGAATGTCATTAGCGAGAGAAGAAGAAAAGTTTTTAGAAAAGAATTTGTTGATGGTGAGTGTTGATAGATTATTAAAAAAATATTCCTTTAGTAGAAAGATAATAAAATCGAATGGAAATGATGAACGAGTTGTTTATGAAAGGAAATTAAATATTGTGCAACAATTTTGTTTATTTGTTAATAATTGTAGAAATTAATTGAATTTTTGATCAATCTATTGCTTCATTGTTGTACAAGAAAAAAAAAATGCAAAATATTGTTGTAGTTTTAATGCATCTTGCAAATACAGAAACAATTAATATTTATGCCATAAGGAAGGGCTACACTGCTGTTACTTATTTAGCACTATCCAGGGGATACGTGTAGCTTGAAGATATGCTACAAACGCGAGTAACACTACCCCTACAACACTCTACGATCCTATTAGATCGAGACCTATGGTTTAAAGGGGTGGTACTTATGGAATGTCATTAGCGGAAGAAAAATTAAAGTTTTTAGAAAAGAACTTGCTGATGGCGAGTGTTGATAGATTATTAAAAAAACATTCATGAGATAGTAGGAAGATAAAAAATCGAATGATAATGATGAAAAAATTGCTGGTGATAAGAAATTAAAAATTGCTAAACAAGTTTGTTTATTTGTTAATAATTATAGAAAATAATACATTTTTGATCAATCCATTGCTTCGTGTTGTGCAAAAATAATGCAAAATATTGTTATTTTTTAATGCAGCTGGTAATAGAGAAACAGTTAATCTTAATGCCATAAGCTGGATTTGCACCGCTGTTACTCATTTAGTGATACCTAGGGGGCAAGTGTAACTTGAAGATATGGTATGGGCATGGGTATAACTACCCTTGCAACGCTCTACGATCCTATTGGACCGGGGCCTATGGTTTAATGTGGATTCCGAACCACCGCCGGGAGTCAAACCCGAAACCAGTGGCACCGAACACCAGAGCTCTAGACTTTGGGTCATTCAGTCCATTCTTTCATCATTCACATTATGTTAATTCCTATTTTAAAGAATCAATGTGCTACTTTTTGGACTGTATTCAAAAAGACATGTTTAGTGCAATCATAATCGAATTTGGAATCATAAGCTTGATCATTGATTGCAATTACAAATTGGATTTTCAGCGAATGCAAAACAATATAGAAGACTCAATAAAATTAATTTAATTCGAACATGAGGTGCATTTCCATATTTCTTCACTAAAAGGAGCCCAACTAACAAACGGCGACCTAAACAAGCAACTCATCCGAAATTTATACGGAAAGGAAACCTGGAAAGTCGGCGAGAATCTCAATTCCCCAGCCTATTCTCCAAGAAGTATATCTCCCGAAACGCCCACAATTACCCGGCTTATCACCAACAACCAGAAACTGCATGCTGTGACTCTCTCCGTCAGAGCCCAAAATCGCTTATTCTTTTGCAGGGCAACCAAGCAACCAGGAGTTACAGTTGCAACACGAGTAAAAGGATGAGCCACAACTGTTTGGGTAAGAAACGATGCCGCATTAAGGTCAAATCTCGAGATAACTGGGCGCGACACAGCAATTTTTAGAGAAAAAAAGAGTTGCATGAAAAATGGGGGGTAAGAGGTCGTTAAGGGTGGAGATTATAAAAGCCGTGGGGTGTTCTTTGCGGATGTTGCTTATTATGCCCGGCAGAAAATAATCAAAAATATAAGATAATTTTTGAAAGTGATATTTGGAGAGGATGGGGGAACTGCAGAGTAGGGGTGGTGCTTATGGAATGTCATTAGCGAAAGAAGAATTAAAGTTTTTAGAAAAGAACTTCCTGATGGGGAGTGTTGATAGATTATTAAAAAACATTCATGAGATAGTAGGAAGATAGAAAATTTGCTGGAAAGGATGAATGAGTTAATTATGAATGAAATTAAAAATTGTTAAGCAATTTTGTTTATTTGATTATAATTATAGAAAATAATTCAATTTTTGATCAATCCATTGCTTCGTGTTGTGGAAAAATAATCCAAAATATAAAATCCCACAAATATTTTTTATAAAAATACATTAAGAACACATTTATTAATGGAATAAAATGTATTTAAAAAAGTTTCATATTTCTATTTCCAGGTAAAAGCTAGGGCGCATTTACTAGCTCGAAAGAGGACATGAGTTCGATTATGTTGTTGGCATGCGTTACAGTCTCTGTTTCCACAGTCATATTAATGTTTAGTATAGTAAACTAATATTATGCGAGATTGTTCTTGTTGTTCCCTATGGCTTTATTGTAAATCAATCCGTGCAAATTTCTCCACTTATCGTAGAAACAAAACATATAAATAAATCAAAATTACAACGGGAAAATAACAGACAATTTTAATAAAAACGACTAATATATACTTAAATGTTGTAAGGATAAAAATTTTAAAAAGCTAGAAGCACCCTAATGAAAGTCCATGTGATGAGGATATGCTTTCTCTGGCCCTATAATAAAGAGTATACAAATCACCATTCTGTCGTAAATTCCATTACAGTACCGAGCAAATGAGTAGATGCTTATTCATTTTCTCTGTTTTACATAAAAAACATATCTCAGAGGTCACAATTTTTGCAATTCCTATTTTCTCCATGCAGTCGTGTCCAGTTCTTAATCTAAAATTGGCAACAGCCTCTTTGCGAGTTTTACCCCTAAGTTTTTTTGACATCCCCGATTTTACGCGAGATTGTTACTTCTGAAATTTCTCTCAATAGGTATATTTTCCCTACATTGTACTAAGAAGCGACGTTAAAACACCGAAGTTGTGTCGTACATCACAAGTATGCAAATCTCCTTGCTTTGAAATACATATATTCTGTAATCAAACTGAGACAGCATCTTATTCTCATTGCCATGGACTCATAGCACAGTCTGCTGGGCAGTTCTGTATATTCTAGACCTGGAGCAGAAGCAGTTTAAACTCCCTGGTCTAGAATATACAGGACTGCACTATTTTTAATTTTTAATTGCTGCAATAACCTTTAACGATTTCTTTTCAGTGATGACTACATGGAGTTTTAGTGACACTTTGGTATTCCTGAAGGACATGTCTGTTGACATCTCTCTATATTTTTTTAAACTATATTCATAATGGTGTTTCAAAAAGGAGCAATACATTAATCTCAAAGTTTGATAAAGTCAATTAGTTGAAAAAAAAAATATAACTCTTCAAAAATGTACAGATATATCTTTTCGCTACACGCCATGCATACCAAAATAGTTACTGTTTTAGTTCAACATGTTCTTTTACAATATAATTCTGCAGAAGGACTGCAAACAGAAATAAAGTATTAATAAAGTTAAAAAAATCATACTAGTCGGCAGTTTCCGGTTTTTATGCGCGAAGATTGAGTAATAAGGGAGGAAGTTAAAACTTCTTTCCTTCAATTATTGCAGGCCATTAACAGAATTTGTTAGAAAGTTTCATTAAGGCTATCTGGCCATTGTTGGTAACTGTAATCTCGTAGGGCACCCGGATAATTTAAGGCCCAACACTGTTCCGTGCGGGTCCGTAATTGCTGCACAACACGTAAGCTTTCACCCGGTGCGTGATAGAGGAAAAGAAGATCTACCAACCAACTGTAAGAAAAAGAAATGTTTTCTTGATTTACAATTACTGCATCCTGTGTGCTGCTGTGAATGATACAGCCATTAATGGAAAAATTCGACTGAATCCGTAAGGCTTAATGTATGCCTGTAATTTCAAAGCTTTTGTTCTTTCTCATTAAATTAAAAAGATAATTCCTGAAAGAACGGTATAAAGATTTGCAACGGCCAAAGTAACGAGAATGAAGAACATGAACGCAAAAGAACACGATAAAAGACCATGAATATAAAGAAACATAATATGAACCGAAAATAAATATACCGAAAAAACTATTATTTATTAACTTAACTAATATTAACTATTTACTAACTATTAATTAAGATTATCTATTATATTAGAATATGAACTGAAAACTTTGCAATCAAACTAAACACCTAATTCACTAAATTATGTTTTTATATTCCAAAATCTATGTTATTATAAAAAATACGAATAATTATCATATAATACTTAAAATAAATTATTTAAAATAATGTTTTATAATTTTCTTTTTTTCCCTTTAAATTAAAAAGAACTTTCCGGAAGAAAAATACGAGTATAATGATTTTAAATGGCGAAAGTTACTCAACGAAGAACATGAACGTAAAAGATAAGTATTAACTATTAAGAACGTATTATGATAAAAGATCATGAATACAATGAAACATAATATGAATTGAATATGAACTAAAAATAAATACTAACTGTCATAAATAAATAAATTAATTAATATTAACTATTATATTAGAATCTGAACTGAAAATAAATATTTTGAAACTTTATAAAAGAACGTAGAAACAATCCAATTTAAAATACAGAACTTGATCAAATGTAATATAGCAAAACTTTACAATCAAACCAAAACACCTAATTCACTAAACTACATTTTTATATTTCAAAATCTATGTTATTATTAAAAGTGAAATTAATTATAATATAATGCTTAAAACAGATTATATAAGATAATTTTTAACAATTTTCTTTTTTTTTTTTGCCTTTAAATCAAAAAGAATATACCGGAAAGAAAAGTGATTTGAAACGGCTAAGAACATGATGAAAAACCATGAACATAAAGAAACATAAAAGAATGAAACCTAAAAGAATATGAACTGAAAATAAATATTTTGAAACTTTATTAAAAAATGTAGAAGGGATCCAATTTAAAATACAGAACTTGATCAAATATTATGTGGCAAAACTTTACAACCAAACCAAATACCTAAATCACTAAACTGTATTTTTGTATTTCAAAATCTTTGTTATTTTGAAAAGTACAATTAATTATCATATAATACTTAAAATAAAATATTTTAGATAATTTTTAATAATTTTTTTCTTTTTAAGTAACATGAACGAAGAAGATGAACGTAAAAGAACATGATAAAAGACCAAGAACATAATGAAGCATAAAAGAATGAAACCTAAAAGAATATGAAAATAAAATAAATATTTTGAAAATTTATCAAAGAATTAAATTCTAATGCTTAAAATAAATTAGGGTAATTTTCTTTTAACAATCATTTGTCTTTTATCAACAATTTGTAACAATTTTTTGAGTAATAAGTAACCAGAATGATTATTCTTTTTTAAAAGAAGTAAGTATATCTAATAACAAACAAGTACATTCAGTTTAAAAAAAAATTTCATTCATAACAAATCAATACAATAAACGAGTTTTATTCAAAGCAAATTGCAATGAAATTATACTCACCAATCTTTGTTTCGAATTATTGTCTTGAAAGCATTTACGATCAATATAAAAGTAATTCCCAAGATGGCCCAATGCCGATATCTGCAATAAAATATTCATTTGTTTCATTCACAGGAATTTAAATCAATACGATCACACCAGTCTTTATTTAAAAATACCAAACAGTGTTTGAATGTTATAAAAAGATGTAATTTCATTGTAAATGTAGTCATTATTTTATATTTGCATAAGTTACATTTTTTTAATTATTTGTTATAATTATCTGTTTTTGTCTTGCTTTATCAAGAAGAAGAAGAACAACAACAAAATCAAAATTCAATCAGTAAATCAAACTATTGTTTTAGAAGCGATTTTGAAAAGAGAAAGATTCCATGATCGATGAACATTATTTTTCAATAATGAATTTCGTTCGTAAGTTTATGATATCGCTTGAGAGAAAACCATCATTGGCGTGAAATTTCTGTTACATTTAGAGTTTTTAAACTTCTTCTGTTAGAAAAAAATCTGTTCTTAAACCTTTGTTTTAAATGTTTATAAACTTTTGTTTTGCGTCTGCTTTATAAACTTTAATTTTGAATACGTTTAAAAACTTTTTTCATTGAAAATAAAATTTTATAAGTCACTATATATTCTGACATTTACTTTAAAACAGCAATTTTGTGATACAAAATTAACCATGCAAAGGCATTTTAGTGGATGATAAAGTGTACCATATCATCAATTTGAAATTCATTAGACTAACGATCAACATGCTGGTTTAGTTTGTTTTGTAGCTCTATTGTCATTTTTTTTGCTTTCTTTACGCTAATTAGACTGGGATCTACATTTAAAAGTTAATTCCAAACCATTCATGCCACTGCCAGGATTAGACAGGAAGCACTAAAGGCCAGAGCCCTGGCCAATTGACCATCAGGTTACTCAACATGTTAGACATGTCTTGGATACAATAGGCAAATTGAAATACTTTTAACAAGAAAAATATAATAATAAATTGTGTTTATTTTACGAGAGAAAAACGCAATCTCTAATAAATTTAAGCGCATTCTTATAGTATATAATTTAAAAGATAATAATTATTGATTAGATTAATTTAAATGTGTTTTTTTTCTAAAATGTGTTCTAAATCTCTAAAATTTTTTTCTAATTCCTTTTTTTTTTGCAGACGGGGCTTATACTTTCTAGTGCATATTATTCAAAAAAGATCATCGATTCTTATCACTTAATTATAAATTGTAGATATATTGAATAATTATTTCACTTGAAGAAAGTTTTTTTTCTAATAATTTGAATGTGTAAAAGAAATCCTTATGTAAATTTTAATGCTAATCAAACTTTCTATGTGAAGATATTTACAATACATATCGCCAATTACATTTCAAATTAATGTCGTCGAATGTGAAATAATACTTTAAAAAAAAATCTTTAGTGTTTTATTTCAAGATTCCAATGCATTAGAAATCTTAAGTGCTTAAAATCTTAAAATTGTTCTTTTGTATCTAATTTTAAATTTACAAATGATACTTTAGATAATTTATCGAGATGCAATATAATCCATCTTCTCAAATAATGATAACACTCTTATTTAGATTAACACGGAGATCCTTGGCCGCGTAGCGGCCACTAACTCCTTCACTGTAAAATGTATAAACATAGCGGTGGTCTCATGTCCTTTGAGTTAATAAGAAAAATAGATAATTAAATGCCCTTTTATTATAAAAGATTTATTTATTTAATAAAATGAAAAATAACAAAAATTTCAAAAGTATAGATGTTGATGAAATCAGTTGCATGTAAAAAAAAAATAATAATAAAAATAAAACAGAAGCGAACTTTTTTCATCTAGGCAGTTGTACGGAATTAATTTAAAATATTTAGAACAGTGCGAGGTCTTTTGCTATGTTTGCGAGAAGAAATATCATAATCGTAATTTTGTAGGATATTTAATACGGGGTTATTGATGTTTCGCATATCATTATAGAACTGAGTAGAAATTTTGTGAACAAATAGTCTTAAACTTGGAATCGAGAGAGTTCGTCTAATATCGTCATTACGAAAGTACCAGGGTGGATTCGTTAACATTCTGAGAGTTTTGTTCTCAAGCCTTTGAATAATTTCAAATTTGTACGTGAGACAGAACCCCAAACTGGGCTTGCATACGCTAATACTGGACGAAGATAAGAGACTTTACTGATTCGCAGACTTTACTGAGAAGAGCTATTGCTCGATATAATTATGAGACTTGGGATAGACAATGATATCACTGTGTTATATTTGCTTTTTGTTAAATGTAGCAGGCAATAAATAACTAATGTTTCAAATTAACAGGGCAGTTCTTTTATAAAAAATACACGATCATACTCAGATAAATTGAATTCCATGCCAATATATCAGAAACCCTCATATCCCAACAGTAATTTGTGATCCGCCCCTCATGGAAAGCGAAACCAGAGCGAGGTATTGGATGTGGAAACCGTAATAGCGCTCTCATACACTATTACAACAACAGAAATCGGAAGACCGGACCCTTCCGATCACTGAGTCCGGTATCTGGGGCTGTTTTAAATAGATAGTGAGGTAGACCACCACCTCATGTTTAAATCATGACGGAGCTTGTTCGGTTGGTCTTTTCTCTCTCGCTCCGACAGATCCCGGGATTTGGCATTTTTTCCTTTTGGCTGAAAGGATTCTGTCAAAGAGTTTCTCTTCCGGAGATCAAGATCAACAGAACCAAAAAAGGGCCGCGACAGCACATTTGAACAAAGAGGAGGTTTCATTCCTTCATTTATTTATTATTTCATGTAGGGAAAGGAAGAATTCATTTAATAAATTGTGCAGCATTATTTTAATCAGTTCTTAATTGTTTAATGATAAATTTAGTAATTTTTAGTTAATTTTCTTGATTTTATTTAGTGAAATTAAACTAATTATTAAAAAATTAGAAATAATTCTTCCCTTTAATTTGCTAGTCTAATTGTTAAAATCAGGGGTCTGATAGCAGAGTGGCTAGAACTCTGGCGCTCGGTACCACAGGTTTCGGGTTCGAGTCTCGGCGATGCTATGGGGGTGTTTGTTGGGGTTTGGAATCCACTTTAAACCATATGTCTCGGCCTAATAGGATCGTGGAGCGTTGTGGGGGTTGTGTTACTTGCGTCCGTAGCATTTCTTCATGCTACACGTGACCTGGGTAGTGCTAAATGAGCAACAGTGGTGCAGCCCTTGCTTATGGCATAAAGATTAACTGTCTCTGTATTGCCATTTGCATTAGAACAACAACAACAACAATTGTTGGAATCAAATTTTCTAACGATATTATTTAATTAATAATAGCTGTAAACATGTTTCGTTTTACACACTGGCAAGAGTGCACCCCTGTGGCATTCAGGAGAAAAGGTCAGTTGACCTCTAGATTCTCATCCCAGAGGTAGTACAGCGCAGCCTGCACTTCCGCTGGTTGACATTTAGTTTATCGACTCTCATCCAGAGAGGAAATGTATTTAGCGCATTAGTTGGCCTACAGACTCTCATCCCGAGAAGAAGTATATTTCGAACATCCTGCGCGTATCTGAGTTTTGGGTTTTCGATTCTTCTTTAGAAATGGAGTCCTTCCATAAATATATAGTTTCTGTCTTTAAATGTGTTAAATTTTGTATGTCTTTAATTGCATATGTGTAGTATTTGTGTGTGTAAATAAAGCTTTGAGTTCTTCATCCTGTGCCTCAAGTATCTTAATTCAACCACACTCAGTTTATAATAGTTTAATCTGGTTGCCCAATCTGCACATTACATAGCTTCTTTGTAAAAGCTACTTCGTCAACTCTCGAACCTACGCGTTGGTAAATTTATACCACTATTTAGTTTGGGCATAATATAATCCTGCTATAAGGCCGATGACATTACAAAAATGTGATGCTAACAAATATTAAGATATTTATAGTAGGTATTAAAACACCAGGTATTCTATTGGCACATAATAAAGATGTACATTTCAAACACTTTCCTTAGAAAAATATAATTATTTGCCTTGTAACTTCAATTATATTGAGTAGTAAATTTCTATTTATTAAATGTTATTATTTTTATTATTTTATATTATTATTATTATGTTATTATTTTTATTATTTATTTAATTTATAAAATGTACGAGGAGGATTTAGGAAATAAAAGCTTTACTTTGCACACATAAAATAATTAACTGTACTGAATAATTTTAAAAGATAACTTATTTATTTTAAAATTAAGACGTTCAATGCTCATTATGTTAATTTAAAATATTAATTAGGAATACTTTCGAAGCATTTTTAATGATCCATTAAGCTGAATTCAGATAAAATACGTAAAGACAAAAATATGTTATTCGAATTACGTCGTTAATGTTTCTTAAGATCTAGAATAATTCAAAACTCCAGATAAACGATTGATTTATTGATTATGTTATTTATTTTCCTATACAAAGGAGTATAATGTGTTTGAATAATAAATAGTTCCTCCTATAATATTCAGAAATATAATATTTTTTCAGTCTACAGCAAAAATTGGAATTTAAAGAAAAACACTTAAAATATTTTTTTAAATTTAACTACTATGAAAATGTAATTAATATCGTTTTTTAATCCATTGACCATAAAAAGTATTTTTTTATGAAACTTTTTAAAAACAATATTTATCCAATGACCATAAAACGCATTTTTTCAATTCCTTCTATTAGTTCACACTCTCCCTATATATATCTTGTTCAAATTTTCAATCGTTCATAAAATACTTTTTATTCATCCACTCAAGTTTAAATACATTTTTTGAACTTGCAGTGGATGACACTGGATGTTAGTGCAGTTTTTTCAAATATTAATTCACTAATTTAATTTAATCAATTTATTATACATTTTTTAAAATTTAAGTTGCATGTATCTACCCATAGATGGCGCCAGATAAACTTAAAAAAAATGAATGAAAATTATTTATAAAGGACTTTCTGCAATATAGTGAAAAAAAAGTAGGAATTGACTTTAAATTTTTTTTTTATATTACTTGTTTTTATTACTTTTATATTACTTTTTAAAAACAATATTTTTCCATTGACAATAAAACGTATTTTTTTTTGAAACTTTTTAAAAATGATATTTATCCATTGATCATAAAATGCATTTTTTTAATGAAACATTTTAAAAACTATATATCTGAAAAAAAAAAATTCCTACATTTTAAACATTCATGCTGTAATAAAATATATCTAGCTTTAAAGAAAGAACTTTTTATGCCTTCTGTTTAGACCATTTTACTAAATGAAAAAGAAAATCTCAGACCATCATATCTTAAAGAATCCCCAACAGGTTTTCAATCTCTGATAAAAACTTACTTAGCGACGCATAAAAACGCCGTAGAAAACTCGAATTTCATCATTAATGTTTCTTAAGATCTAGAATAAATCAAAACGCCAGATAAACGATTGATTTATTGATGATTTTATTTATTTTTTTATACAAAGGAGTATAATGTGTTTGAATAATAAATAGTTCATCCTATAATATTCAGAAATATAACATTTTTTCAGGCAACAGCAAAAATTAAATAAAAACACTTGATAACTGTTTTTTATAAATTTAATTACTATACAAATGTAATTAATATCGTTTTTTTAATCCATTAACAATAAAATGTATTTTTGTATAAAATGCTTAAGAAAAGATTTATCTCAAAAATATTTCCCACATTTTAAACACTCATGCTTTAATAAAATCTATCTCACTACGAAGAAAGAGCTTTTTATATCTTCTATTTAGACCATTTTAGTAGGTGAAAAAGAAAAGCTCAGACCTCAACAGAATCCCCAACAGGTTTTAGATCGCAGATAAAAGCTTACTTAGCGATACATAAAAACCGCCGTGGAAAAACTCCTTTTAAAGTAAACGAAACCGCGTTAGATTGCGGGCAAAATCTTTGTCTGCAAAAGCTTTCGTCTTTTATCCATCTTTCAGCGGCAAAAGAATTCTCGCCACAAAACTACGAGTATGATGTCTATTGAGAAAACCCTCGCGCCATCCTTTTTAAAGGAATTACCAGGAATAAATTATGCTCTCCCCGAATATACTCGGGCCGGGCAACAAAAGCACGAGAGAGATGCAACTGGGTTTTACCTCTTTTCAAAGAGCCTGCTCCAGCCCTGGGCCACCAGCATGCAGAATCCCATGCTGGGAATGTAGAGCACTCGCTCTGCAACGACGAAACCCACGGGAAACAGCAGGTTGCTGGCTGGCAGGAAGGGTATCACGACTAATAAAAGACCCTGAAAAGTAATGCAGAACAAAAGAAGAATAGTCAGACATACTTAGCATGCGGTGTTTAATAGCATTTTTTTAAAAATATAAAAGCATTCATATAGGATAACTTTTTAGAATGCAGTAAATTTTTTTATTATTTATTCCTTTTCATATTACGGAATAGGCCTTTTGTTTATTTTCCCAAAATATATATTCAGAAATGTATTACGAAGAAAAAGTAACAAATACTGTAATGCTCAATTTGATGTTAAGTGTAATTTTTACTTTTTTAAGACCATTAGACCATGCTAAGATGTTAGAATGGAGTAAATAAAATGATTCTTTGAGTTTTGAAGTATCTTCAATATATATTTAAGTAGCACTATTTATTTTTACAACAACAGATATATTCCGAAACATATTATAAAGAAAAAGTAAGTGATGTCAAATATTGTAGTATCCAATTTGATGTTATGAGCAATTTTTACTTCTTTAGACCATGTCAGGATGTCAGGTAGCATTTTTAAAAAAATAAACACATTTACAAAGAATAACTTTCAACAGTAGAATACAGTGAGGTTTTTTATTATTTATACTTTTTCATATTCAGAATAGATTTTTTTTTTCTCGTTTATTTTTCCAACATCAGATATGTACAAAAATGTATTAAGTACTAAAAGTAAGTAATGGCAAATACTGTAATACTCAATTTGATGTTGGTGCAATTTTTATTTTTTTAAGACTATTAGATCATGTCAAGATGAAACGACATAAAATGATTTTTTGAATTTTGATATATATGTATTGTAATATTTAATTGTAAAAAATCAGTTGTAATCTTCTTCTTCTTCTTCATTGGCGCATCATCCAAGGCTCCTTTGTCTACTGGCAGATTTCGAGCCGGAATGTTTTTCTTTTTACAGGGTAGGATTGTTAGCCCTACATTATAGAGACATATTAGTCTGGAACCTGCAGTTTAAAGTGAATACAGAACCACTAAAAACGGCTATGGCACCGTCGGGCCTCGAACCCGAAACCTGTGACACCTAGCGCCAGAGCTCTAATCAGCTATATTAATACATTTCAATTTAAATTTGACAGCTTAAATGGATTTATTATTATTTTTTTTATCATTTTGTATGTAATTATTTATTGTATTTTTTTTTTATCATTTTGTATGTAATTATTTATTGTATTTTTTTTTTATCATTTTGTATGTAATTATTTATTGTATTTTTTTAAAGATGCATACATATTATTATTTATATCGGGACATAAATAATGACAAAGAAAGGGGCCTAATAGTCGATTGGCTAGCGCCTTGGCGGTCGGTACCACAGGTTTCGGGTTCGAGAACCCGCGGCGCCATGGATGTTTGTAGTGATTCGGAATCCACTTTAAACCGTAGGACCCGCTATAATGGTTGTAGGGGTAAGTGTTACTCGCTCCCGTAGCCTGTGCACAAGCTATGCGTGCCCTTGGGTAATGCTAAATGAGTAACGTACCTTTCTTATGGTATAAAGATAATTGTCTGAGAATTTGCCAGCTGCATTAGTAAAAAATGATGACAAAGAAAATAATGTTATTCGACATTTTTGCCAATTAAAAAACTACTTTTTTATTCTTATTGATGAGTATAATTAGGGTTGAAATGAAAAAAAAAAATGGGCAATTATTTTATCGTATTAATATTAGATGGCAGTTTTTAAAGAAATTAAAACTCCAATGGCTTTAACAGTTATGAAGTTTTCAACAATTGAATAACAGATAAAACAGATCGATAGATGATGCTGTTAAAGTCCGGGTACAATATCGGAAACTCATTTAAAAACCAATCGATGCTAATATTAAAATCATATTTTTATCGATATTTATGAGGACTTCCTTAAGTTGATAAGTTTGAAAAATGATCATTTATTTTCTATAATACTTTGAATTTATAATCTATTAAAATTTAAATGTCGAGATTCAAATAAAAATCACATTGTGAAGCTATTAATAATTGAAATGTGATTTGATTATTTAATGTAATAGCAATAATTACTTAATATTAGGTCGTAAATCAAGACGAAGAAAATAACGTTATAGAACTTAACGTTAATACTTCATGAATTTCTTTTGGTTGATTAATAGACAAATTTTACAGTTTAATTTTATTATTTTAATAGAAATTGACAGAAAACTAATAAAGTTAAGCTTAAGTAATTATTAATTGTACACGTCAATGTAAAATTAAACTTTTTTGTATAATAGTTTTAGAAATTACTAAAAAAGAAAATCAAAGAAAAATAATTTTAGAAAGATAATTTTGTGAAATTATTCTATCATCAATAATCTAATGAAAATATTATTAAGTACAATACAAATATTTTTATACTTATCCAAAGAATAATAAATCATAATCAAAAATGATTTTAAAAAACTGAATATCTGGGAAGTATCTTTATACTTTTAAAAATTAATTGAAAAACCAACGTATGCATGTGCATTTTGTACGCCAAAGAAAGGGCCGTGCTCGTGCATTTTATGATGCAAGTGTATTTTCATGTGCATTTTTATTCGTTCAAGAAAGATATGCTCGCACTTCTTTTATTCTTTAGAAGAAAGATGTCAGCGTGCATCTTTTTATACGAAAGAGAGTGCCAAAGCCTTTTTTAGCGATTCTTACAGCATTTCAATGTATTAGTCTTTAAATAAATTATTTTTTTTATACCTTGTAGATCTTAGGAATTGTTTTTGTAGGTATAAGTGAGAAATATTGTTCACCAATCCCTAATTCGTGACATCAATGAATTAAAAACTCAAATTGCAGTGGCTATCGAGACTACAGATTCTACATTATATTTCAGGACATAGCTACGAATCTCTTGCTAAATCTGTGTTTTTCATACAACTACTGTTGTTGTTGTTATTAATCCTCTTGTACAGGAAAACCTACACCAGGTCCAAAAGACTCCGTTACAGGCGACTGACTCAGCTTCACATTAGCGGAGAACCACGAGGGGTGACAACTGACTAAACTGTCAAGACAACACTCTACGATCCTATTAGACCGGGACCTGCGGTTTAAAATGGATTCCGAACCACTCAAACATCCATGGCACCGGCGGGGCTTGAACTCGTCATCTAGACCAGGGGTCTCCAAACTACGGCCCGCGACAGCGAATAGCTTATTGTTGCTGTAATAATTTGGATAAAAAATCATAGAATGATAATAACTCGATTTTATTTACTTGCTAGATAAAGCTTAATGGCAAGCATAATACACAGAAAATTTAACTTAAGCATAACAACTAACAAATAATTGAAATGAATCCCACCAACATTATAAACTAGTGAACATCCCGTGGTTACCCTCGGTAGTTATGTTGGGGTAAAGAATACCGCATATGTATGTATATCGATTTTTTTAATGTATTTATCCTGAAAATCCCTCAGGAACGGAAAAGTTAAATTAACGCGAATGAAACAGTGAGGTATCCACTTGTAAAAAAATACTAATGAGATTTACGTACTTGTGGTTTTTCACTAACAGTAGTGGATCAGTTTTACTTGTACCAATTATTAAAAGAGGTTTAAGATGCTCATCGGTTAACTAAGATCTGTAAACATTCTTTGTGTACTTCATTTTGGAGAAGGAAGCGAATTTTGCAAGCGTATGCTTGCTCAGAACGCGTACTCGGCGACTATTCTAGAAATTATAGATAATGGCAGAAAAATTAAAACGGTTTTGGTACTTGTAAATTGGTACTTACTGGAGTAAACAGTATGGCCCGAAGGCTGAAAAGTTTGGAGACCCCTGATCTAGACCATTGGAACACGCCATATCAGTACTTAAAACAACTTTCCATACTTTCTCAAATGAAATTACTTTCCTCAAACTTTTATCATAAACAATTTCTAATAATATAGCTTTGTTCTCGGACAGGTTGGCATTCAATTTCACTCTCTGTTGCACTAGGAGAGTTCTGAGATTCAAACTGCTTTTGAATCTCAGTGTTGGTTATAAAGACCAATTTATTTGTTTAACATGCTACAAAATACTTTTTCAAATTTATGGAAAGTGTTTATATGTACAGCTCTTTTGCAGGAAGAAAAAAAAATTGTGTAGTGAAGGGTTAATAGCAATATAATAATGTGTGAAAAATGTGTGTGTGTATACTTGATATATAAATAAACGTGCGTGTATATATGTAAATATACCACCAAGAAATGTGTGGTATTACTAATAGATAAGTGCTGTTAAATAGAAAATTTATTAAAAATATAATTAAATCCACATTTTTTAAATTTATATTTTCTTCAAATTTTTTATTGTCCATCCCTGTATATGTGTAATTCGTCATTAATTCATACATACCAGATTCATAGATATGTACAAGTACTTTAAGGCGTGAACTTTAAGTAAATTGTAAGCAAATTCACAAGTTAATATTTTAATAAAAGTAAATTAAGTTAATTAAACATAACTTTTATGAGTTAGAATGGATTTAAAACTAGCGTCATGGAGCTAACCTTTTCAGGCATATAAAAAATATGAATACAAAATTCTACATTTTGCTGACATTTACAGAAAACTGAATCAGGTACTAATACATTGTTTTTCTAAAGTAATATTATATATTATTAGTATTTATACACTTTGTTTTACGAAAATAATGTTTCCATTAAACTTTCACAACTCTTCTACTCACATGAATTCCATCTTTTAGTTTTATCAAAAGTTATTTTAATAAGAAATTTTATATTATTATTATGCACGTAGTTAAAAATGTTGGATATAAATTGATAAATGTTCAAAAGTCCTCCTACGATCTTACCATTAAAAGTTATTTCATTAAGATATATGATATTATTATGAACGTAATTCAAAAATGTTAAAATAAATAGATAAATGTTCAAAAGTCTTCCTACGGTCTTACCAGTAAAATTTATTGTATAAAGATATTTAAAAATATTATGACAGTAATTAAAAATATTGAAAATAAATAGATAAATGTTCAAATGTCTTCCTATGATCTTACCATCAAAAGCGTCATTTTGGTTTCATCATCTAGTTTCATAACAGCTTTCACGACATAAAATAGAGCCAGATAGACGGCTATTGTGGCAATATTCCGAGAGTCCCACAGGCTACTGACAAGTGGTATGGTCGACATCGTCCAATCGCAGCACAGATAGTAGGGAAAAAGAAGAAGCCAAGTGTTCACTGCCAGCAAGTAATTGTACGTCAGCTGTCGAGTAGGGAAATCAGAAACAGCAGCGGGGTTGTCGAATCTGGAGAAAGGGAAATGTTTTCTTTCGTAAGGAATTGTTGCATTATTATCATGATAATTTCATAATGAATCATTTTGAATTATGAATAACTTCATTAATAAAAAGAAAACCCTTTGCTTAATTCATTTTTTTTTATTTCTTTACGATATTCCTTCATTGTGATTAATTTTTGTATAAGACAGACTTCTTATACAAAAAATTAATCAATTTATTGAGAAAAACAATTTTTCACACAAATATGTAGATTCAAATATCATTAAAAAGAACATTAGCAAGTATTTTTTCATTGATATAAAATTGTTTACTAAAAAATACCATACGTTTAATACACTTAAGAGCCAAAACATTATGACCACCTGTCAATAACGAGTTGGCCCACCTTTGGCGCGCAACACAGCTGCAACCCGCCTTGGCATGGATGCCACAAGTCCTTGGTAGATGGCCGGAGACAGATTGTACCAGATGTTTAAGCAACGGTCACGCAAATCCGAGATATTGCGAATTGGTGATCTTTGAACTCTGAGCTGCCGTCCCAGGACATCCCAAATGTGTTCTATCGGATTGATATCCGGTTAGTTAGGCGGCCAGGACATTAACTGGAATTCAGCATCATGTTCCTGGAACCTCTCCAACACAATTTTAGCCTTGTGACAAGGGGCGTTGTCCTGTTGGAACATTCCATTTCCAGCTGGAAAAACAGAGGCCATGTAAGGGTGCAACTGGTCCGCAATGATGTTCAGATACCCTGTAGCATTCCTGGTCTGCTCTACCACAACCACGGGTCCCAGAGACGCCCAAGAGAGCGTCCCCCAAACCATAATACCGCCACCACCGACCTGTGTATGACCTACTGTACATTGAGGGAGCAACTGTTCACCTGGAAGACGGCGTATCCTGACACGGCCATCGGTGTGATGAATGACAAACCGTGATTCATCTGATCAGGCAACTCTCTCCCACTGATCCATGGACCAGTCACGATGTTCCCGGGCTCAGCGCAGGCGCAGTTGGCAATGACGCTTGGGCAGCAAAGGCACACGAGTGGGACGTTTGCTGCGTAGCCCCATATCCAACAGTGTCCGCTGAACAGTGTGCTCCGATACTATTATACTTGGCCCTGCATTGTATTGGGCTGTCAGCTGAGCCACTGTCTGGCACCGGTTTTGCTTCACCATGCGAGACAGTCTCCGACGACCTTTTTCTTTGATAGCGTGTGGACATCCAACACCATGTCGTCTACTGCTGGTTTCACCGTCATTCATCCACTTTGCATAAGTACTAACAATGTAGATCGCGAACAACCCACGAGTCGTGCAATTTCGGAAATACTTGTTCCGAGCCATGGAGCCATTACAATCCGCCTTCTATCAAAGTCATCATCTGCCACATCCACCTGATCACGTGCCTTCCACATCATCCAGGCGAGTTCATTGCAAAACGTAGGGGTGGTCATAATGTTTTGGCTCTTGAGTGTATAATATACGAGTAATAATTGAGTGATAATACGAGTAATAATACGAGTGATTCTAGACAAGTTGTGGTGAACATTTTTGGGAAATAGGTCAAATTTTGTTCATTATTTTTCAATATTAGCTTGTATGTCACTAAGTCTGTGGCATCACTTGTAAAGGGGTGGGTGTTGTAAAAAGGGTACCAATAATTTGTTAACATCGAAAATCTTTTAGCTGAAAAACTTAAGTGTCGACACTTTTTTTTTCTTTTAGGTTCTCACTTTTTAAAATCCGCTAAAAAGGCCTAGGTTTCGTTTTCCTTTTATATTTTACAACTTTACTTTTGTAACTGAAGAACAAAAAATAAAGATCTATATCAAAAGGGTGATATCAATGGGATGATAATTATCACATCAAATGAAACCATTCCTGTTTAGTGACACTTCTGTACTGAGTATTTGAATAAACAATGAAAAAAGAAAAGCACGTATATATTATGAAGTTTTCTTTATTAATTAACAATGTTATAAATACGTGTACATATAATAAAGAGATAATCAAATTCGAGAGTAGTTTTTCAGACTATAGACTTCCCAAGTTCCTCTGGATCTAAAGATATTGATAAATATGTTAACTTTCTGGCACTGTTGTCGGATCAAAATAAAACACTCATCTTGAAGTAGATCCCGACCCATTGCGGAACAAAGGAAAACGAGGCCGCTGATTTCGTAGCATAAATGGGGGGGGTGGGGGGAGGCTATGTTTTACAGCTAAATAATCAGGACTTGGCCTATCATTCCGTTAAGGCGATAATTAAAAATACCTTAGGTGCACCTTCTTTGAGGATAATGCTGCTAGAAACAGTCACAATCACTGGTACGATCCTATTCAAAATATCCCTGAATGGCTTAGAGAAAAATCGGTGGCATTGCTACTGTTCTTCTGTGGTCACGATGGTCACCGCAAGCACCTTCACATAATTAAACTGACTCCTGACCTTCTGTGTGCTAATCAGGAAGAAATGGATACGTCCCGCCTTGCTTCCTGTTCTGCACTGCCTCCCGTTTCTTTATGGAAGCTTCATTGGATTGCCAGACTTAAGTGGATGGATTAACGGATGGCATTTGTTTCTATTTTGTTCTCTGCATGTTTTTCTTGTTTATAATGTCTGTTGTTCTGTAAACTTGCCATTGAAAAAAAAATTATAAAGTTGTATTTAGTGTAAAATCTGTTTTTGCATATTTTCCTATAGTTTCTTCATATTAGATTTATATTTAATACTCATTTGTTTAACTCTTTTTGCAGTCGATTAAGGCCTTTTTCCAAGTTTATATCTTTTAGTAGATTTCACAAAATTCACAGAGGAAAACAATTTTTCATATAACTATGTAGATCCAAACATCGTTAAAAAGCATTAGCAAGTTTCTTTATTGATATAAAATTGTTTTTTAAAGAATCCCATATGTTTATTTTCAATTTTTAGTGTGGGATCAATATTATTTGAACTACTTTCAGAAATATTTTCTTCTACTTTGGAAATCAGGTTTTTAAATTTAATTTTCGATATTATGCTGCTTTGAAATCAACTGATTCTATTTATAAATCATGGATATCTAGCCACACAAACAAGGTTAACGCTATTGTTTAGAATTTCTTTTTGTATGCAGATAAAATAAAGTGAAATGCATTTTCCATACTTTTAAATTGATTAAATCTCTCTTGAAAAGCTTGTTTTATTTCTTTAATAGTGATTGAATATTTTTAAAATGCATTTTTTTGTATGGTTAAGCTTATTTTTAAAAATTTTTATATTTTGAAAATGTTTTGGTTATTGAGAATATTTCACGATGTTTATTTCCAAATCTTTATTGAAGATGCCATGTTTCGTCATAAATAATTTAATATTTTCAAACATCCTTAATGCGATTTATCCATTTTCCAGAATTTTTTTTATATAATTCATTGAACTGATGTCACATAAGAACATTAAATCATTTAACTAATCTATATTTGAAAATTTATCACAACTATTTTTTTTTTCATTCCAAAAATGCTTCATTTCTTCTAATAAAAAACTTATTAAGAACTTGACCGTAACTGAGTCATCGAACATTGTTGTATATAAAAATCCTAGAATACTGGCACTCAATTTTCTTTAATAATAGTGCAAATTCTCGTTTACTAAGACCTTTTGCATCTATAAAGTTGATGACTATTATTGCAATTGGCATTACATTGAATTTTAAACCTTACTTCTTAGAAAGAACTTTCAGATTACAATGACATTCAGTTAAAAAATTTCTAATAATTTGCTCAAGCTACTGGATTAAACCAGTTTTCCGCACTATATTGGGTTCACTATCTATTGATATAAAAATAATTTTCTGTAGGTCAATATCCATATCTTTAAATGCATGAGCAAATTCTTTAAAAATAACAAGGCTCAATGTACTTCTCTTTCAGTGTTATTAGTTTCAGTATCTCTTCTTTCTTTATATTGCTTAATTTATATCGAGCAAAAACTGCAAGTTATGTTAATCATTTGCATCATCACTCTCTATATAACAATTGAATGTATGTCTGCTTAATTTAAGTTGTTATGTATTTGCGAATAAATATTTCTTTCTAATTCTATTACTCGAACTTTAATTGCATAGCGATTTATTTTTAGTTAATTTATACGTTTTATAATAAAATTTTTTTCTATATTACAAACAAAATAACACTACATTCTAAAAACACTTATTTTACAAATTCTATTTCTGAAAAAGGTTTTTCCTACGGCAAGCAATAAAAGGGACTACTTGGAAACTAGCATCTGTGATGTTATTTTTTGTCTGTTGAAAAGAGATTTAAATGTAATTTTTCAAACCGTTCTTTTTGCATCGTATACAACTTATCAAAAACTTGTATTTTTTGTTTTTAACCGCCGACAGAGTAGGGCTACGACTAAATATGTATATTTAGTATACAATAATTTTAGGAGAATCTTTTTTTATTAACGTACTTGATGTGCATACATATGTAGATGAGGAAATATAATAACAAATAATAATAATAAAGTTGAATTTAAATACAGTACGCCTAGGTTGTACGCCAGTACGCCAAGGTTGCCAATTAGTTCAACACTGTGAGATGGTACATCCTCATTCTACAATGCAACTATATACGTCAAATTTATGACTGAATATCATGAGTTATACACTGCTGCTGCGATACGATAGAAATAAAATAAATCAGCCAACATCCACTTAGAAATATATATATATATATATATTACAAATTCGGCATTAGATATTTATAATTTAATTTTTTAATATTTTCGATTGTCTGTTCTCTTTTTTATGATGTAAAAATAACTTTATAAAAATCCACGCATGGGTCATATAAAACTTCTACTATCACATACGTACCTACTAGGAATTTTGCACAATAAGTAGATTTTCCTTTGCATCGGAACGTCACCCCCATGCGTCTTTTGTTGTTGGGGTACTTGAAATCCTTTGTATATGTGGGACCATAAGATGACTTGTTACATTAGATTACGACATTCTCTGCTACAGTTTACACGCATGCAACAGAGAATGCAGTACACTTGAATGCAGTACACTTGATGTAATATACAGAGGGAAGGCCACCTCATTGAAAATGTCGCATTTGGTACAAGGGGCCATAATGTTAATTAATACAATTTTATGCCATTCCCTTCTGCATGTGCATTTTTTATTACTTAAATATTGGTGGAATTTTGAGTGAGTAATCCATTTTCTGTGTGTTCAGTGTAATCATTATCCCGTTTCAGGCAGCGCCAAAATCTCTCATAACGGTGATTTTTTTTTTGCAAGACAGACAGGAGGAGAGGAATCTCCTCATGTCTGTATATGAAATTTGATTTCATTGGTCCATTATTTTCAGTTATAGATACCTTCAGTTGCGGGGGCCTTGTTATTTCGCGTCCGTATCTTCAAGTTACACTCGCCCCCTGGGTAATGCAAAGTGAGTAACGTCTGTGCAGCGCTTGCCTTAAGGCATCCAAGACCAAGCTGTCGAAGTGTTTGTCAGCTGCATTAGAAAGAAAGAAAAGATACCTTCAAACAGGAAAAGTTATTTTATGTCCAATCTGTACTTGTTTAAATTTGTTAAAATTAATGAACTGCATCCTTTTTAATCATCTGTTAGAATTAATCGATAGAGACATTTCATCAGACCCACTCGAAGTATATTTTTTTAGGTATTTTTTTTATAGTGAGGGTATTATTATTATTATTTAAAAACCAACCAATTTGTCTTAAGTTAATTGCCACTAGAAATAAAGATATATAGCAAATTATGAACTACCTAAGGAAACCTTCTATAATGCACTTACATTTTTGTCAATACATTGTTAGATAAACCTATCCATCTGGAGGGTTCGTATCTTTTCTCTCTCCCTCTACAGACCAGTGATAGAACATTTCGGATTTATAACGCTCAAGTCTTGCATGGATATATACATTCGAAAATGTACTACGAAAAAAATAATATTCTATATTTAATTTCCATGCACATTTGATGTTTCTTTTATAAAATAGCACAGAGCTTGCACCGTTAAATTATTTTGTAATTCGTCTTAATATGAAATCTTTTAGTAGCTCGAATAATATTATACAAGTAGATGTTAATATATAAGTCAGTCGGCAATAATATTATGCAAGTGAATGCTAATAGATAACTTAAATCAATCGCCAATAATATTTTGCAAGTGGATATTAATATATAAGTTCAGCCAATTTTCAATAAAAATATGCAAATGGATGTTAATATATAACAAATAAATCGCCAATAATATTATATAAGTAGTTTATTGATATATAATGTCAATCGCCAATAATATTATATAAATAGTTATTGATATATAATGTCAATCGCCAATAATATTATGCAAGTAGATATTAATAGACAACTTAAATAAATCGCCAATAATATTATGCAAATAAATGTTAACAGATAACTTCAGTCAATCTTCAATAACATTTTGCAAGTGGATGTTAATATATAACTTAAGTCAATCTTCAATAATATTACGCAAGTAGATGTTAATAGTTAACTTAAGTCGAAACGAATATCTTAAATTAGTTGTAAGTTAAGTAAGTAGCGTATATAAAAAATTAAGTGAGTTTAAGTAATTAGTTAGCTGTTAAGTTAGTAGTCAAGAAATGAGTAAAGTTAAACATTTAAGTCATAACTTAAAAACAAAGTAATGAAGTTTCTTGATTGGTCAATCTACAATATATATTACATTAAAAATAAGGACTTAGCAATATTTAAATAATGAAAATGTTATTTAACAAAGAAAAATTATTTTCATTAATTAGAGAAAATATTTATTTTAGACGGTGACATTTTAGCCCAAGAAAAGCAATTTACGAAAATGGCAAAATGTCAAATATTCAACTCTTCTCCCGTCGGTGTAAAGCATAACAAATTTATACAGCAAAAAGTTGAAAGAAAATAAGTTTCCTAACATGAAAGCATTATCAATCATTTTCTCTTCAGTTTGACAGCATAGGTTTTAATTAAAGCCTGTTCAGTGTGATCATACAGAGATAAAAGAAAAACAACCCATAGTTAGTTACGGAAGATGATTATTATATATCTCTGTAAGCTATTAAATTTCTCATTAAAATTATGAGTTGTTTTACAACTTTTTAAGTTAAAAAATAAAGACCGTTTTTAAAATAATAATGGTCCAAACTTTCTACCCAATAATTTTTGGAGAATGAATTCTTAAATAAATTATTCAAATTGTGAAAGATATTTTCCATACATTTTGGCAGAAACATTTTAAAAATATAACGCCCATATATAAATGACAATACCTTTCTTTTTCAGTTATGAAAAAGTTTAACTAATTTTCAGTGCCTAGTGGATTAAGAGAAATTTTAATTAATTACACTAATTTTCAGTGCCTATTTATGATTGTCATCTTTTCTTCCAGGGTTGTTGAGATAAGCACTGCAAATTTTCTTTATAAATGCAGGGTTATATAGATTGGGAAAGATTAGATGTCGTTTTACGATTTAAGTATCATGCTAAAGAAATTCTTCGTTGTTTCCACCTACCTCACATTCAAACCCCTTAAAAAAAAAAAAAAAAAATAAAAAAAAATAAAATAAAATAAAAAAAAAAGTTTATATTCCAAGATTTGCAGTGTGCATTAGCTGCAGCTAAGACATTAAAAATCATTAGACAAACACAAATATTAAAAGATTAAACGGCTTTGGCAGATAATAACACAAAAAAGTTATACAAAATATATAGTATAAGGATGCGAAACTGGGCCTGAATGGCCGAGTGGCTAGCGCTCAGTACCATAGGTTTCGGGTTCGAGTCCCGGCGGTGTCACGGATGTTTGTAGTGGTTCGGAATCCACTTTAAACCGTAGGTCCCGGTCCTAATAGGATCGTAGAGCGATGCGGGTTCATTGTTACTCCGCGTTCGTATCTTCAAGTTTCCCCTGGGTAATGCAAAGTGAGTAACGTTTGTGCAGCGCTTGCCTTAAGGCATCCAAGACCAAGCTGTTTAAGTGTTTGCCAGCTGCATTAGAACAAAAAAAAAAAAAAAAAAAAAAAGGATGCGAAACTATGTTGTCCAGGAAATTCGTAATATCCAAATGAAATTAATTATAAAATTCTGATAATAGCTTAATCATGAAATATGTACCCTCAGTATATTATAAACCATGTTATATATATAACAATTTCTATGTATAGATGGTTATTGTTAACGATAACAATTTTTTTTTTTTTTTTGGAAGTTTGAATCTGAGCGGCCTCCAGAATTTTTTTGTATAACGAATGCTATGATATTTTTGGTTGCACAATTTGCATGCAGCACATATCGGTAGTGGCTTTTGGAGTGCAAAATGGTTGTGTTTCTTATTCACTTCTTGTCAGTTCACCTTTGGTTTTTGTGCTGTGTTCTTCATATATACATTTCAAAAGTTACTTATATACTGTTATTTAAATACATATATTATTAAAATAATGAATTTCTCCATAAAATTGTCTGTACATCACTTCTTACGTGCATATTTATCTTTACTTCGTTTATTAGTGCATTATTAGAATATTTCATAGTGGACTTAAATTAAAATATATTTACACTATTTAAAAAATTTAAATTTTCTTACTAATACTTTACAGTACAAGTTGCAATGCTCAAAAAAGAAATAAAGCCTTTTTTTATGTCTCCTCTTAAGATAATTTTATTAATAATCTTAATATTTTTGGCATCTTAACTTTCGAAACCGAGGTATGGTTCTTATTTTTTAGAGGCCATACCCACACCCGAGTAAATATTAGGGACGAGTAAATATTTCAGGATAAGAGTTTTAAGGGAAATTACCTGCATTGTAAAAGAAAACGCATATAACTGGACATATAACTTGTCTAAGAGTGCAATACTTTTTATTCCAATCGTCACCTATTCTGATATGTCGTCATCCTGATCCTGATCCTGATCATCCTGGTCATCATCCTGATCCATGATCCCGTTTCTGATCATCAACCTGATCCATGATCCCGATCCTGATTATTCTGGTCATCATCCTATACTTTTTATATGTATCACCTATTCATAACTGTAACTGTAATGCATATCACCAGCGAAATGTAACCCATGAAATTTGTAAACACATGCTATTCAATGGGCTCCCAAGTTGGGTGTGTAATATAAGCATAAATTCTACATTATCAAGCATATGCATTTAACCTACCTGTTAAATACAGGTAACCGTCCTCCTATCACTTTCCAGCGTAGGTGCAGAGAGAAAGTAGCGACAGACGCGAGAATGGCCAACCTCAGAAATTTATCCTTCCACCAGGGAGATATCAGTCCCCGGCTGAGGATTAAGTGTCTGATACTCTGTACCCGGTTAGAACTCTGCGGAGAAAAAGAAAATTAATCAAAATCAACATTAAAATGTTAGAATGGATTCATTATAAAATAAAAATATTTATTTGAAATATTTGAGAATAATATTTAAAAGAGGCAATATCATTTGAATGATATTAGATAGTTTTTGCATACCGTACGTTAGTTACCGTAGGACGTCCGTTAGCTTTTTCTCCCTAGCGCGCATGCTCATAGGAAACTGAGCATGCGCGCTAGGGAGAAAAAGCTAACGGACGTCCTACGGTAACTAACGTACGGTATGCAAAAACTCTCTATTGTCTCTAAAACTTTACTCAAAACTAAATGCTTTTTGTTCATTCGATTCAAAGAAACTGTTTAGTTAAGTTTGGTCAAATCTATATTACAATACTGAATGTACATATAGGATGCAAAGTATATCTACTTCCCTGTGGTACACCCTGGTAACGTCCTAGGCGGCTAAAGGATCTATTACTATCGGCATGCAGCAACTCTCAAAGTGTGATCACTTTCGTGTAGGCTATATTTTACAATGGAATGCCTGTCCCAATCTAAGAAAGGTGAGATTCAACAATCTCTTGCCAGCTACGATGTTGAGATTTGCGGTGGGCTATGACTGGCGAGCCATTTGCCCCCCATTGGCATTTTTGATAGCCCACATTGCCCACTCTGTGGGAAAGATGAGATCATGGACAGACACCACATAGAAAGATGACCTACCTTGCTTGAGGACTTCGAGGCGAAAAGATATTGGAGTACTAGAACTTTGCGGATGAGACACTGATTTTTTTCTCTTATTGTTTTCTTTTTAATTGTGTGGGTTTTACACTGTTTTAATTCCGAAAGAGTTCGCCATTGTCTCTTGCCATTAGAAATAAAAAAAATTATTGAATGTATACATAAAGTTGTTCAACATTCGTTTGAGATTTCATTTAAAGGTTAACATACTCATTTCATTCGTTAAAGTACTGTAATGAATTAAACCCAACACAAAAATGAAAATAGATAATAAAAATGATTGAAGACAATTTATGTGAATGTGAAATGTTCATTCATCTTGAGAAAATTTATAAATTTAACCACTGTATTCTAACTAACTAACTCCCTAGCACTAGCATAACTAACTCCCTAGCACTAGCATAACTAACTCCCTAGCACTAGCATAACTAACTCCCTAGCACTAGCATAACTAACTCCCTAGCACTAGCATAACTAACTCCCTAGCATACGGCGGGCCAAAGCCATCTGCATACTGGAAGATAAGAAAGGAGGGGCTTTCTTTTTACAGGGTAGGGGTGACAGCCATACTCCCAACAGTCATATTAGACCGTCCCCTACGGTTTACAGTGGATTCTGAACCACTACAATCATCCATGGTACGGCCGGGACTAGAACTCGAAACCTGTGGCACCGAGCGCCAGTCACTAGGCTGTTAGGTTCCAATCATTGCATTCACTTTTCTTAAATTCCTCATTTTAGGCTTCGAAAATATTTCATGCTTCATTCCAAATTTTAGAAACAATTTAAGTTTTGATGATTTAAAAATTTGCATTTTAAATTTGAAAAATGTTTAGATTATATTTTCCTCTAGCACCAGCATATTATTTCAATAACCAATTTGATTTTTTTTAAAATATGTTATAAATATTTCAACATACTTGAAGAGAAAAAAATTTATATATTTATAAAATTATTTCTTATTTAATTAAAATTACTCAATTGAATTTAATTAAATAAGGAAAGTTACTCAATTTAATTTGAATAAATTAATTAATTCTGTTTTTGATATTTTAGCTAACAATATTGAGTTAGCAAAATTAAATAATAAAAATTCTTTCTCATAGTGTAATTATGATATGTTGTACTTAAAATGCTAACAAACTAGTATTTAAATAGTAGTGAATCAGAAACATATCTAAAAAACATTAATATTCAGTTTAAGTGAAGTTAATTTCTAGTTAAGATTTATAAATGGGAGAATATATTCAGCAAAAGAAAGAGAATCCAGTTTTATTCAAGCATAGAATCCAAGATAGTTAAAGCAATGCCGAAAAAAGTAAATAAACTTTTTTTTTATCCAACGTTTCTAATGCAATATTCATCATCATGTTAACATATGAATCCGCTACTTACGGATCACTATATAATGGCTAGAATGGCTGCCTAGAAAACATCAGCGGCCTCATGACCTATTAACTATATTAGCGCTCTGACTTTTGGTACCACAGGCTTCGGGTTCAAATCCTGGCGGTGGCATGGATGTTTGTGAGGGGTTCGGAATCCGCGTTAATTAGCCCGGTCCCGGCATAATTAGCCTAAAGTGTGCAAAAAAATGACCGTAGAACGACTAAACCAAACTAGAAAGCACGAGAAACACTGGTAATTGGCAACTGATAATAGCAATAGTTTAGCTAGTTAGAAATTAGCCGTTAGTTAGCTTAATAAAAGTTTATTAGCTGATTAACAACTAATGATAGCAAGCATTAAAAAAAAAAAAAACTGACAAACCAGCAAGTACTACGGAAAACTTATAATTTTCGTTAACGGTGTTAACCTTTAAATGCTAATATAAATTAATAGTTTGTCTTAACCTTTGTTTTTAAAGCTCCTTAATTTTGCAAAGTGGTATATACATTTGCAAGTGGATATATTAGGTATATAAATGATATAGTTATTTTACATAGTATATTTACACATCTGTTACACTTCTGTATTATATTTTCTGTATCCAACAATTTCTCTGAATATATTTTTTCAAGCGAATTAAAATTTATAATTCAGTATACAGAACTAAAATAATTGAATAAACGCATTTTGAATTTTGTTTCTTTTTTGATATTAATAAATATCAAGTGATCGATTATATTTGGAATTAAACAGCTAATTCATTTGTTCTTCAACTCGAGATCACCGCTAATTCTGGTCAACGGAGTTAATACATTAACAGCCACACTAACATTAGCATAAGACTAACAAGCTCTCATAATTGGCCCTGAAATATTAAAGAAATGCTTTTTAAAACAGTTAAGATCAATATTAAAAAATATCACTGTCGAAATAAAAATTAAACAGTATATATAGTCCATAAAAAATCACATAAATATAATTTTAATAATGATGAACTATCGGGATAAGCTTCTTTTAAATCATAATTATTAAAAATATGCACAAAAAAAACGACATAAAAATGTACATACGTACCTTTGGAGTGAATAGTTCATATACACAACATACTGCTAATACCGTAATAGCCTGTTCTTTACATAACAGGCCAATAACAGCAAAAAGACTTGTTACTCCACAGTCTTTCCAAGCTGAAATTTGAAGAAATTAGTTAATTTAGTTAGGAAAGGTAATTTTATTAACCTATATTTATTACTTCTCATGTAATTATTATTTAGAATATATCCTTAAAGCTTTTAATGTAAAATAATTTAATACGAATCTTTCAAAATACAGAAATGTAGAAAGAAATGTTTCGAAATACACACACACACACACACACACACACACGTAATGCGCTGTGTCAGATGAGCTTATTGCGTTCGTGTTCCCATGAGAGTTGTTTTAGTTTCAGTCTGTACTTTCGGGAGACGAAAATTTGATTCTCGATGTGTGGTAAACGTGAGGTGATCCGTAGTTTTTTAAATATTTATTTGTAATTATTTTTAGTTGTAATTTTAGGCTTTGTGTCGTAGCCGTTACGGCAAAATCACAGAATATGGGCCTTTGGGATTTGGCGTCAAAAATTATTTTCACCCAAGTGCGGCAAGATAAGAGTTGCGATTACAAGTGAAGTAAATTGCAAACAGTACAAGAAATCAAGGTTACCACATTTTGCGACTTACTGCTCAGTTGGCGCCTCAAAAAAGTCGCCAAATCCCAACGACCCTATTTTGGGAATTGGCAGTCATCGATTTGTAGTGATTACTTTGGGTTGTATAAAATAAATAATATTACGTAGTTGACCTTTAGTCTTCTTCGTACAAGAACTGCGTCGTATGTAGCACTTAGAGTTCTTGTTGAAATAATGTAAATTTGAATTTTCTCTGGATGAAAAGAAATTTAAGCTATCCCAGAGGTGATACATTTGGCAGCCCAATTTGAGGAAAGAAACCGATTATAGCTTATATAAATATATTCGTTCAATTTAATTGAAAGCAATTTGGTAAGCTGTTTTTGCTTAAAGTACACTATTAAAAAGGAGGTACTGATTTCATCGTTTCTCACACACATAAAAATTAAGTACTTAATTAACATTGATCGATTACAAAATGCCGTGTTAATATATGAACATGATATTTGTATACGTACAAATAGTGAAATATAAATGCATAAATATAAACAAGCATACGATCTTACCGTTTGCTTTTGGTAAATATCTATGGTGTACATAATACAATAAGGCACCAACAAAGGCAGCAGCTGATAAAAGTTCTGCCCGACCCACTACACCTGTTACCTAAAATATCAGAAATAAATAAATAAAAAGTTTGGGGTAAAAGCATATGAAATATAATGAATGCAATTATATTTCTCGATATTTTATTTGTTAAAATATTTTATAATTTCCTAAAAGTTTTTTTGTAGGAATCGAGGTAAATAGTACACTTTTTGTGCTAAAATTTCATTGTCTTTTTTATTACTTCTCTGTATTTTACTAATATTAATCAATGCTCCTTTATAAAGGGCCAACTGTAGGAAGTCTGATAATATAAAGTACATATTGCAATATTATTGTTCAGAAAACTTAGATTTTTATTTTATACTATACATATAAAAGGCGAAATTATAAAAAAAGTAATTTAAGACACCAGAAATGTTTAGACATTTTTGTGTGTCAACAGTGTTTTTTATTTGTATTGGTGTTCAATCAATATACAATAACGACAACAAATTTAAATCGGTTCTGTTCTAGTTTCAAAAATCAGTCTTATGCAAAATTATTTTATCTCTTATGAACAAATGGTTACGAACAACTTATTTAAAAATACATTTATTTTCTTATAGTGTAAATTTCTCATAAACAATTATGTGAAATATTAGTAAAATCGCAGAATAGGGGCCGTTGGGATTTGGCATCAAAAATGCTTCTCGCCAAAGTGCGCCAAATAATGGACACGATTCTAAGTAATGAAAATTGCAGCCCTAACACGATAGTGAAAATCAGAATTTAAAGGAAAATAAGGGGGGGGCGAAGTGGCTGAAATTTCAAGGAAGTTTAATGTAAAAAGATATAATCCTGAAAATTTGGGGAAATTTTAGAGAACATGTACTTACCCTGGGATGCTGAAATCTCATAAAAAACTGTGAGGTCACGTTGAATTATATCCCACCCAGAATAACTTTTTGTTTCATATTGACACTCAAACGACAACATATATCTGATATACGTTGACATCAAATCTTTTTTTTATTTTTTATTTCCAATGGCAGATTATGAACACTTACAGCAAAAATAGAACAACGAAAAAAAGCATACAACAACAAAATAATACAACAAAACATGCTGAAACAGAGTTCATTAATCTAACAATAATGCCAAGTTGCAGATCTTTTAGCCACTCAAAAGTTTTACCAGGTGCACCACGGGGAGGTAGATCTTCTGCGCACCCGACATCAAATCTCCAAACATATACTTTTCAACAATTTTCAATGTACCTTGATAATCCAAATCCCTGCTTTAGCATCCTTCATTCAGTTTTAAGAAATACCTGAAATCTTTGTTCTCGAAATAAAACTATTCAAAACCAGACATTCCTAATTCTAAGACTTTATCAGAACACAAGGAAAGAAAACAACCGCAGTCGCATAAATTGGCATCCAGGGAAATGAATCGTTATTAAAATTAAATGCTTCTAACTCTTCTAGAAAATTCCAGTAATTGGATGAAACCACGTAATTAATTTTGGCCAATCAAAACCACGAAAATATTCTTGGCCAATCAAAACTACGTAATTAACATTTGGCCAGTCAAACATTAGGAGATACCTTGGCTACCACATTTGACGATTATACCATGGTGGCCAAAAATGTCACCAAATCAAAACGGCCCCTTTTTTGCGATTAGGCCAATATATTTATTTTCATGTAGTGTAAATTTATCAGCAACAAATATTCGAAATATTTTCTATTATCAATTTTATAAATTGTTCAACACAACATTTTCTCTTTTTAATTCTAACTTTTTATTTAATATGATGAAAAAAATCTCTTTGTATTTTCGTTTCGAAATTCTTTGATTCCTGATATTCTTTTTTTCTGAAAAATATCACACCATTTTAAAAATATATGTTTATAGGCATATAAGTAAAAAGTAAGGAGATAAAAATATATAATAAGATTTTTTTATTTAGATAACGCGGTTATCATATTATTCATTTCATATTTTAATCATTACTGATAAAACCAAAAAATTTTGAAGAACTATGTAAAAATATTTTATTAAACTTAAAACATTTCTATACTAAAATCAATCTCAATAATTTAAAAAGATCCCGAAAGATTTAATTTTACTGTTGAGAAATAGTAATAACCCATTTTTATATATTTGTTCAATATTTTCAAATATCATTGTAGTTATTTGGAATAATTATACTTTGTCTTTTATTTAATACATGATGCAATACATTTAATAAGAACCGTATATTTCCATATATGAGTCGAACCATGAATAAGTCGAGATTGCTTTTTTCTTCAAAAAATTATCAAAAGTTCAAATTCCTTTCAAAAAAATTTCAAAATATTTTTGCACCTTTCAAATATGTCGCCATGAGGGATAAAACGATGCCAAGTAGGTAAAACAGATTGGAATATTTTCCAATGAAATCGTGTAATGTAAAACGCCAACGACGATAGTTATAATTGTGTTAATCCTGTCTAAAGTTTGCACGTTTCCATTGAGGTGTCTTGTATACAATTTGTGGTATCTGTGCTAATTTTATTTTCTCTGTCCTTTTATTATTTGTCTAAAAATGATCAGGAAGAGAAATTCATTGTACGGTAAATTTCAAAGTACATCATATTGTTCTTTCTGGCGTAAGTTTTGTTGCTTTTCCATTACCCAGTAGCAAATGTCACCAATATCAGATTTGGAAACAATTTCCGAAATAAACCAATTCATTTTCTTAAAATGAATAACTCATTTCATTAAAAAAATTATTTTTTTTGAAAAATTTAAGAAATATAAACTTAAAAAATGAAACCATGCTATATTTAGCTATAGTTGGAGATTTATCGCTTAGGCCGGGCTAACTGAAAAGTACCTAGATTTTTTGACAGATGAGCAGATCGGTATATAAGCTGTTCCCCATACTTTAGCTTTAAAATAGTTTTTAAGAATCCTCGGCTTATATACGGAAATATACGGTAATTCCTTAATTTCAAGGTGTTTCCTTGAATTAATAATAATCCAATTGTATTAACATTTATTAGTCCTACGAAAGATATGCAGTGAATCACTTTGAAAAGCGGGAGAATGGCATAGCTACCTACGGCTTCTGTGTGAACAGGATGGACAGCAAATAGAGCACTAGATACTAAACTGGAAGTCCCAGAAAAGAAGTGTAGGCACAGCCTGGAAAGTAAGAACATTGGTTTCACAGCCCTCATACAATCAACACAATATGAGAGGCAGTAAAATGAAAATGAAAATGCTGAAAAAAAATCCAAATTTTAATGCCACCGTCTTGCAAGAAGACGGATAGTATTGATAGAGTTCGACTACTGATTTTGTGGAAAATTGGCAAGCAGGAAAGTTGGACGCATTCGAACATTGCGGAGTAAGAGGCGGGAGGGGGAATAACTTCGTAATGATATTAATTGCCCTAAAAATAATTTAAAATTTTAATTCCACAGTAAATTTCAAATTACACAGTAACAACAAATACAGAATTTCAAGTTACATAACAACAGTAATAAATCATCCATTTCCGATTTTAAAACAGTTGCTTACTTTTCCACGTAATTGGTAGTCTTAAAAGAAGTAGTTTTTATATAGTAGCGTAAGTATAATTACGTTTTTGACAAAATCCAAGACGCATGCAACTTCACTAAAGCTATATCATACCACAAAGGATATATACTTTTTATATTAAATAAAATTGGTAGCTAAGATTATATTTTAATTCTTACGAATCGCATTCTTAAATGTCTCTTTTTATTCACAGGGGTTTCATTATTTTGATAATCACCTATAAATATATATAATATAATATCTAATAACAAATATTATCTAATCGAATTATAAAGATCTGGAACTAGTATTATTCTGAGTTTCTTTGCCTTGCAATTTAATTTTAATCAGGTGGTTTAACTTTGAGGTTCAATCCTGAATTTTTAACTGTACTATTAAAGATAGAAAAAAAATTTAAATGGATTACAAAGCATCTGGAACTATTATTATTCTGGATTTATTTGCTTTGCAATTAAATTTTAATAAAGAGGTTTAACTTTGAGGTTCAATTCTGTATTTTTAACTGAACTATTAAAGATAGAAAAAAATAAAATAAAATGGATTACAAAGGATCTGGTACTCGTATTACACTGGACTTATTTGCCTTGCAATTTAATTTTTATAAGGGGTGTTTAACTTTAAAGTTCAATCCTGTAATAACTATGCTTTTAAAAATAGAAAAAAAAAATAAAATGGATTACAAAGGATCTGGTACTCGTATTACACTGGATTTATTTGCCTTGCAATTTAATTTTTATAAGGGGTGTTTAACTTTAAAGTTCAATCCTGTAATAACTATGCTTTTAAAAATAGAAAAAAATTTAAATGGAGTACAAAGTATCTGGTACTCGTATTACACTGGACTTATTTGTGTTGCAATTTAATTTTATTAAGTCCTGTTCTGTATTCTTAACTATACTATTAAAGATAGGTAAAAAAAAAATAATAAATGAAAACTTTTAAAGCGAAACATAGTATCTTGTGATACATAATCAAACTGCTGTCTCATGAAATGATTATCCAACATGATAAATTCCAGTTTAGTATGTAGCGAATTTCATTACGAATCATTAAATAACTCACAACAACCGACAAAAAAAATTAAATAGATTTATGATCCAATAGTACGAGCGTCCCATCATAAAGTGAGTCTCTCTCTTTTTGCCTGGAGTCGACAAACCTTATCTCCGCCTGGCAAGCTGCTCGCTATTTGGGCGATGCACTCACAAACTCCAGACCATCCAAAACCATGAACTATCTGTGTTTTCGCTTCGCCAGACATGGCGTATGTCCTATTTCCTCGTTAAATTTTTCCCCACTCCTTCTTCCTGGAGATGTATTTACCCGCTCGGCAATCGTAAATCTTTTCGGATATCTACCATGACAAAGTTTGAGAAATGGTCGAGTTTATGATGACAAGTTCTAGAGAGAGAGAAAGAGATAGACTATTCCAGATCTTCCTCTTCTTGTCTGCTCAGGGGGGTGCTTCTCCGCAGAGAATAAAAAGCTATATACATGTGTGGGCGGGGACGGCGATTTATGTGGATGGTATACCAGGATTTCGAGATGTGGTTGGGTTTTGAATCCTTATTGGCCGCCCGGAGACATTTCAGGGATTGAGAGAAAGAGGGAAAGGGAAAATGAAAGATAGTTCTTTGGGTTTGATAAACATGCAGTGCAGCAATGCACGTTAAAGAAAAGGACTTCGACTTAAAACTTTAAGTAGAAAGGGTCCCCTGTAAGTAATTTATAGAATGCTATGATTTTTTTCCATTTCTATCACTTTAGAGGGGTATCGCTTTTGTTGAAAGATATGGTGGTGATATAAATACCTTTTTTTGTAGGATAAATAAATAAACCAGTGTTGAATTATGTATCTATTTTAAAAATATGTTTAAGGATTATTTTTTCCAGAAAAATATACTTCCTAATTTAAACAAAAATATATACTTAAAAGGATTTTTTAAGGAAACAATATAAAAAAACCCCCATGCTAAATATATAGTTATATACCCATATAACTATATATTTAGCATGGTTTTTTTTATATGAGTAAAATTTGAAATGTTGGTAGTAAAATGGTTACATATAAGTACAAAATGGAAAGATGGTAATAAAAGGGTTATATATGAGTAAAAACTGAAATGATGGTAATAAAATTGCTATATAGGAGTAAAAAATTAAATAACTTTATAAACAGTATTCCTTAAAATATTAAGATTATTGCTGTGCTCTTGATAATAACAACAATATGAATTTTTTATATCGAGAAGGAATTAAAATTCTGCCACAGTTACAACAAAATAAGCAATAGGGGTTCTATTTATCTACCCCTCGAATTATTTCTTTCTTTTATCAAACGCAAATTATTTGTGACTAAATTATTCTCTATATGAATACTATGTTTATTTAATAATAGGAATGCGATAAATATTGACATGTTTCCATAATTAAACTAGTATTGTAATAAGGTGATAATCTAGTCAATAAAATATTTTGTAAAGTATGTAGTTTTGCTAAAAATTTAAAGGGAAGACATATATTTAAAATTTGTGATAAATGTTTTGCTATTAATAACTTGAGACAAAGAACATACTGGACCTGCTAAGGATTATTAACGATATAAACTTAATTTTCTTTTAAATCTACAGATTTTATAAAAATATTATAAGTTTCTTTTATAACAAAATTTTATCAAGTTTTTTTTTTTAAATTTGTATATATTTGTATAATGATGTCAAGTTTAAAAAAAAAAATTTAACTTTATCTTTTTTACCTATCAAAAAATCTAAATAGACAGATTTTTTATTTGATTACTATATCGCAAAAACATTTTTAAACACTGTAAGTCTATGCCTGTAACTTGTACGTAAAAATATATCTTTAAATTATCATAACAGAAGATAAAACATTTTATTCGATAAGAAACTAAACATTTTTCCACCAACTTTTTTTTTCAAAAAATTATAAAATTTTCCAAAATATAATTATTATTTTTATATTCAGTTACTTATTTTTTATTTAAATTTTTTTATTCTGCTTTACTAATGTCATAAAGTAGTTTTAACTATTAAAATTGCAATTAGTATAACATTAATTAATAAAGTAGTTTTAATTACTATTTTTTAAAAAATATCTTTATTCTCAAGTTAGTTATTTTTATTTTACATAAAAAAATGCTTTTAAGATAAAAAATGACATTCTAATGTAATAGGAATAATGAGAAGTATTTTAATGAGAAAAATTAAAAAAAAAAAAGAAAAAAAAGAGTACAAAATGAAAAGAAATTCTTTGGAAAGACTCACTTGTAGAAAAGGTGACAGACAAAAGCATGAAGCAAAATATTAACCAAGTGGTATCCCATAGGTTCAAGACCGTGGACGGCATAATTCAACCGAAAACTGAGGATGGTGAGTGGACGATACGACTTGTGACTGTGCTCCTGGAAATATTGTTGAAACACACATATCTTAATTCTGATTAATCAAAAACACTTTGCATGCAATTTATTTACATATATATTTTTTTAAGTAAAATACATTTTGTTACAATTAAATGCAAAGATTATTTTACTTCTAATACGTGATTAAAGAACGAAAATGAATATTTATTAAGTAGCATACTATAGGATCAAGATCATGGCATGATTTTATCGAAAACTCAGAATTAGTGAGTGTATGGTACGACCTGACTGTGATCCTGGAAATATTATTGAAACACAAATATCTTATTTCTGCTGAAAAAAATCTATATATTTAAATCTTTTTTGTTATAATTAAATTCAAAGATTATTTTTATCATATTTTATTTCTAATATGTTACAAATGGGTGGAGACAAATAGTTATCAATCAGTATATCATAGGATAAAGACCGAGGCATGATTTAATCGAAAACTCAACAATCAATGATGCACTGGAAGAGCTGATTGTGATCCTGGAAATATTATTGCAACACAAATATCTTAATTCTGTTTGATCGAAAAAACCCTGTATGCAATTGATTTGAATTTATATTTTTTGAAGTAAAATTTATAATAGAAGAAAAATAGACATTAATTTAAATATTAAAATTCTTTTGTTATAATTAAATGCAAAACTGATTTTTATCACATTTTACTTCTAATGTGCGACAAAAGCATGAAAACAAATATTTATCAAGTAGTATACAATAAGATTATGACAGCGGCGTGATTTAATCGAAAACTCAGAATGAATGAGTGTATGGTACGACCTGACTGCGATCCTGGAAATATTATTAAAGCACACATATCTTTGATTTGTTGTGTTAAAACTTTTTCATGAATTTTATTTAAATTTATGGTTTTTGAATAAAATCTGTAAAAGAAGAAAAATAGCAGATTTGTAAAGATCTAAATATTAAAATTCTTTTTGTTATAATTCGATGCAAAAATAATTTTATCATATTTCACTCTTTATATGTTGGCTATTGTTACAGCATTTCCAATTTTTTAAAAAGTTAAAATTATTTTAAAAACTAAGATTAGTTTTGACGAACTTCACAAATCAAATTAATTTAAAAATTTGTTTTGACTCAGAGGAATTTTCGTAGGCTTTTGTTCAATTTTAGTTCAGAAAGGTTTATTGAAAATAAATAAGATTAAAATGATCGATCTTGCAAAATCAAAATTTTCTTAAGAAATAAAACTTTTTAAGTTAAAATAGATAAAAATTCATATTATTATGAACAGAAGAAGAAATATGATGTTTAGAAAAATTAAAAAATATTAGATCATCGATCAATTGGATATTTTTTTATTTTATTCATAAAACTTCAGGAAAATTATTCATTTCAAAATCGATCAAATTGATTATTTGCTTTTTATAAGTTGGTCGTTATTACAGAATTTCCATTTTTTCTAAAGTTAAAATTGTTTTAAAAACCAAGAATAGTTTTGACGAATTTTAAGAAACAAATTAAATTAAAAATTTGTTTTGGTTCAGAGAAATTTTTGTAGGCTTTTATTCAATTTCAGTTGAGAAAAGTTTATTGAAAATAATAGATAAAAATTATTGACTTTGCAAAATCAAAATTTTCTTGAAAAATAAAAACTTTTTAAGTTAACTAATAATATGAAAACGATAAAAATTCATATTATTATGAACAGAAAAAGAAATCTAATGTTTAAGGAAATAAAAAAATATTAGATCATCGATCAATTCAATATTTTATTGATCATCATCGGATACTCTTTTGATGATATTCTCTTTGATCATTGATCAATTAGATATTCTTCTGATCATCATTGGACATTCTTTTGAAGATATTCTCATTGATTATCGATTAATGGATATTCTTTTGATCATTATTGAATATTCTTTTGATGATATTCTCATTGATTATCGATCAATTAATTGGATATTTTTTTGAATATATTCTCATTGAAAATCGATTAATTGGACATTTTTTTAAATGATGTATATTTCCTAAAAAATATCAGGAAAATTGATCATTTCTTCTATTTTAAAATACCAAGACAAAAACAAAAATTCATTTTTAACTTTTTATGAAAGGCATAGTTGTCATTCATATAAACACCAATGATTATTTTTAAGAAATAAAAAAGAAAACTTAACAACTAAAAACAATTTTACATTAACATAAATAAATAATTACAGTTTTAATACAAGTAACAGCTATAAAGTGATGCAGTATAATGATACTACTAAACCATTATAATGGCACAATAAAATGTAATGCGGAGATTATTTCACTATTTATGTAGCGAGATTAAGTACTATAGATCTAATCAATACTCTCTTTTTTAGGAGCACACTCAAAATAGTTTTTAGTGGTTTCCTTTTATCTGAACCTTTAATGGCATGTACTATTTGCCGACTTTTATTACAGATAATACAGTAATTGATCCAGTATAGAGCTACTCAAAGGTTCCGTGCCACAATGGGTATGAATCCTCCTTTAGCAAATACTTTATTTACCTTTCTGAGAGGCGTTCCCCAGAAATCATTTTGGAAAATATTGATCATTGGGGTGTGGGGTCTGATGTCTCTGTTATCGCTGATTGCTGCGATGTCATCAAACACTAGACCACAACGCAAGGAGTTGCAGTAACACAGTGCTACCAATGCCATCAATGCTAGTGGGTACAACTTCTCAATCTCCATGGCCCTGAAAAAGAAATGTGAATTATTAAAATAGTTATTCATTAAAGTAATAAATCTAAATGAAGTGAGATAATAATAGAGGAAAATGTTTTATTTAACTTAAATTGATTAAGGGATTTCTGACGAATTTTGCATAAATATATGGTCTTTTTTGTAAATTGTGGATTTTTCTGCATTATTTGATATATCTATGTGTTTACCCTCTTTTACCAGTGTATTTATTTTCCTTATATTTTGTCTGTACTTCGCCAAGCGTCTTACGTTTGCTTTTCTTCCTTACCACTGCCACAATTTCCTTTATTCTTTCATCCATTTAGTTCTGAGATAAAGAAGAAAATAGACAGACCCTTAAAACAAACTCCTTTCAACTGATAAAACGTGGGATATACTTGTTTCATCAACCATCCCAACGGACTTGCTCCGTGCAGTTTTTACAGTAAATTTCCAACTCTCTGCAGGACATGATTTTCTTAATAAACACTTGCACCGCATGGGTGTAGCTACTCATGATGTCTGTCCTCTGCGCTCGTCAGGTAAAGCCATGGACATTTTACATTCGACAACATGCACTGCACTTGATTTTATGACTTTTAACTCTGACAACTTTACCAAGGCTACATTTTATTGGGCTGCTAGAGTTCTTAGCAGTTTTCGCTGCAGTTTGATGTAGGGGAACAAACTTTTGCTTCAGAAACGTTGCTAGAGGAAACACTTAAAGAATCAAACTGTCAACTTCATTGATCCGAACAATCCGCTATTTAGGAGAGAGACCACCCTATTTCATTGACCCCGCATAGATGCAGTCCCAATATCTAAGAGTTATTTAATGAGGAAATAGGAATTATCAGAACTATCCCTATTCGTAGTAGATAACCCCTCCTATCTCGCTAAGTTTAATTTAAATTAAATGTAAGAAATTTTTTTAACAATTAACTTTAAGTTAAATAAAAACTATATATCGCACCACTAGAGGGCCCCAGACACAACAAAGCAATACGCACTAGATCAGGGGTGGCCAACCCGGGGCCCACCTGGAATATTTTTCGGCACCTGAGATTTATCACACTTTTACAAAATATATTTATTTTATAATGGTCAATGTAGTGAAAACCAACGTATTAAATAATACATTATTTAAGCATCCTTACATTCAAAATTACTTCAAATATGGAAAAGAAATAAGAAAACTTACAGCTGCTTTTGAAAGCCTATTCAGTAATTTGGACAAATGCAACAGCATTTTTTAAATATATTTATCTCCCTTTCATGTTGAAATCGAGTCGGCCCCAGAATATCTCCAAATGGAACAGGTTGACTTACAATGCAATATTGAATTAAAATATGACATTTCGAAACATCAGAATTAAAAATTAATTTTTATAATACTTACGTCACAAGAGAGAAAATTTTCAATTTGAGAAATCTGGCACAAAAAGTTGTTAGCGCTTTTGGTTCAATTTATACCTGCGAATCGTTTTTTTCGAAAATGAAGTGGACCAAACACAAAACACGCTCAAACATAATTAATGCTAACCTGTAACACCCATTACGACGTGCAAATACCCAAATGGAGACCGATTTGCAAATGCGAAGTGAAAAAGTGGTGAAACAAATATCGCGCTAATAAAATAGATATTTTTTAATGATTTCATTTATATTTACTTATTTTTTTATATTTCATTTTTAGTGTTAAATATTTTTTTACAATGCGCGTTTAGTATCATTATTATTATATTATCTATGTTTTCATGTAATAATAATAGTAAACACAAAAATATTAACTCATTCTGTTTCAATTTTTTATTCCAAAAAGATATCTATAGTGGGTACAAATCAAATATGAGGATATATAATTATATATGCGGCCCGCTGAATTATGATGCATTTCCAAAGTGTCCCGCAAGATCATTTGGGTTGGCCACACCTGCACTAGACCAGTTATGCTAGGCAGAAAATGACTTTCGTTTAACTAAAAAGAATTCATTAGAATTTGTTCGTAATTTTTTGTTACACATGGTTAAAGAATAATAATTCAATGAAAAAAAAATCAGAACGATAAATATTATAGTTTTGAAGTTATATTTTAGGGGGCCTGAATGGCCGAGCTGTGATTGCATTTTGTATGTGATTATTTATTGTATTTTTTAAAGATGGATACATATTATTATTTATATCGGGACGTAAATAATGACAAAGAAAGAGGCATAATGGCAGATTGGCTAGCGCCCTGGCGCTCGGTACCACAGGTTTCAGGTTCAAGTCCCGGCTTTGCCATGGATGTTTGTAGTGATTCGGAATCCACTTTAAACTGTAGGTCCCGGTCTAATAGGATCGAAGAGTGTTGCGGGGGCATTGTTACTCCGCGTCCGTGGCTTATCTTCAAGTTACACGCGCCTCCTGGGTAATGCAAAGCGAGTAACGTCTGTGCAGCGGTTGCCTTAAGGCATCCAAGACCAACTGTCTAAGTGTTTGCCAGCTGCATTAGAATGAAAAAAAAAGTTATATTTTAGTATCGTTCATACCAATATCCATTTATATGCAGGGAGATTCAACAGCCATGGGACAAACTTTGGGGGCTGCGTGGTGCAGATTACTAAAACATACATTATTTGTATAGGAATGTAGGGTCGGAAGTGACTCCCTGAGCAACGAACACACTTTCAAACAAATTTCTTGCAATAGTCAGGCACAATGCGCTAACTGACACTCATCACGTGACGAGCTTCAAATCCTGCTCCAATCTCGACGTGCACTCTTATTTAATCCTTCTTCTGCGTTTACAATAGTGTTCTCATTACTTCATTACTCCAGTTGATTCAATTGATGACCTCGTTGTTCAACTATCCATTGAGGCTGCGAAATATGTGACATCTAGGGTTGTCAGCCCCTACGCCCAACATTTATATTAGACCCGGACCTATGGTTTAAAGTTGATGTCTTTGTTATCGTGTCCCTCATGGAAGGAGGGAAGATGGGTGCAGCTTCTGTTCTGATGGAGCACACGTAGGTAGAAGTCTGACTTCTGCTCCGTGACGCTCTTACAGTCATAAAAGACCGGGACCTACGGCTTAAAGTGGATTCCGAACCACTACAAACATCCATGGCACCACCGGGACTCGAACCCGAAACCTGTGCTACCAAGTGCGAGAGCGCTAGTCACTCGGCCGTCAGGACCAAAATTGCTGTGTTATCAGCTAAAAAAAACTTCTTCTTGAATAAAATACACGACACGTGGACAGCTGCAGTAGATGTATCGAAGATGACGAAAAGAAATAGGAATTCGGAATTGTAGAACCCTACTATTAGTGTTGTTGTTGTGTCTAATCCTCAATGTCCTGCAGTGCGGAACAGACATCCCATGAGCAATCTACTCATGGATGGATGGAAAGGGGCAACTTCTATTGTGGTGGAGCACGCGTAGGTAAGAAGGCTCCGAGCCACTGAAGAAGGAGCGCAGTGACTCCGGGAGGGGAGACTAACCCGTATTTGAGTATCGTATGGGAAAACCCCGGAAAAACCGACTAACGAGGCAAAATGATGAATATCAACAAACGCCATCGAGTGTTCTCTTTTTTCGAAACAGTGTCTACAACAAAGTCGCCAGCGGACGTAACCTCCTCCCTAATGCTTACCAGCGGCGCATATTGCCACGAATCGGGCATAATTATTGTAATCCATTAATCAATAAGAGAATGATGCAAAAAATAAAGAAAATGAAGAATTCCGTGAAGAAAATGATGAATTTACAGAATTAGAATTAAAAAAATTTGAATTTACAGGATTGCATTATTAAACAATATAAAATGTTTTGATTTCTTAAAATTTAATTTTGAAGTTATAAGCTGTATCACGAAATAAATTTCGAATGGGCAAAATATTTTTTTCTTATATTAATTGTACATCAAATTCATTCGGAAGAATATCATCTATTTTATTTTATACAAAACAAAATGAATTCGCGATTTTTAAGAAAGACTATCCACACTAAAAATACTAACTTGCAACCGCTTATAGAAAATAATAACCGATAAAAATTTCATTAAAGTGGGCAGCAGAAAAAAATGTCTTTTTAAAGAAAATATCCATTGATTAGAGAATAAATAAAATAATCTTTGTTAACTGATTCAAAAGCTGCTCATAGAAAAATATTGCATAATAATTGTCAAAGCATTCATGCGCGAATCCATTTCTAAAAAAAGAAAAAAAACCTGAAGAAATGCCCATCAAAAAAATTGAGCGATTTCTTTTAAAGAAAATTTTCCTTAAATATTCTTTTTTTTATGGAACCATCTTAAAATTCATTTTAATAATACGAGATTAAATATTAAGGTGCCGATCGAAAATAGATATAAGGCATTCTTCCGAGATAATCTTCCTCTCTCTGAGGATAATACATCAACAACAACAAAACAAAAAACGTTAATGTTTTTGTTGTAAAATAAAGCATAGAACAAAAAAAAAGCAATAACAACAACAACAAGTCTCTTATTCTTATCAATTCTTTTTAACAACGTCCGAAGCTTCTCAGTTCTTCACTTCTGACAGTCGATCGCTTTGTCTTTTGCTTCTGTTGCCAGAAGAAGCGATCTAAAAAAGAAATATCGTTAGATAAAGGCACCGCCTCAGTTTAAATTTTCTTTGTTACTGTTTCATATCTTTTCTTCGTACATTTATTTTTCTTAAGGAACGGGGGGCAAAAAATCGATGCTTCTCGCAGAATGCTGTGTTAACAGAGGAGAGCAGAAATTTGTTCTCCGGATGATGGCCTTCCGTTCTGTTCACTTAGACGTCTTATCGTTTGGCACACGTGACGGATCGCCGTGTTCCATTGATTGAATACTACTGCGTTTCCATTTTCCTTCTTATTTGAGGAACATTTATAGTGTCAGCTTTTTTTCTCTCGGCTACATTCGATAAAGCCTTTTGATTTTTCCGGGGCTTTATTTATAAGGTTTAAAACTTGGTAACATTCTCCCATCCAGTAGATCGCAGTTCAACTGGCACTCTTGCGTAATCATTGCCCGTAAATATGAAATAGAAAAAAATGCCGAATTTAGTTTTTCCATTCTAGTATACAACGAATCTAGACCAACTGGTGTGCGGCAGATCTTAATTATCACCCGGCGTGGTGCACCTACAAGGGGTTCACTTTGTAAACAGGCAGAAACTCTGGCCTGGCAGTCATTTTCAGAAGAAAAGAAAAATAACACTGTTTGTCGACTCGTCGCAGAAATCTCTTTTATTCTACCAAAAGTTGTTCAAAAGTTTGTAGATTGGGAGAAGGGGTCAGCTTCCCTCACTTTTCATTGGGGTAGACATTTTCTGAGTCCATGGTCTATCATCAATCATGATGGATTCTATCTGTAATTGTTTCGACCTGTAAAGATCGCACAGACAATCGTTAATTTCATGAGGTCTCATTAACCATAGCACTGAATACCTGCTATCAGATTTGATTGACAGGTTGTTCTCATTGGTACAAAACACGAATTGCATGTAATATACCGGCAATACTGCTTGCCTGGTGTCAAATTTGAGTGATATGTTGTTATTATGTACTTTTTAAAAATATACTTTCTTCTCTCCTGGGAATGAAATGCCACAACCTTTCCTGAGAGAAAAAATACTACGGTATTAAAGATTTTTAACAAAGACTATCAATATTAAAAATACTGACTTACATTAAAAATATATCGATAGAAATTTATTTAAAGTAGATAGGCCAAAAAAAAAAAAGTTTTTTTTCTTCAAATTATCTATTGATTAGAAAATAAATAAAAAAATTCTTTGTAAACTGATTAAAAGCTGCTTATAGAAAAAGATTGTATACAATAAATGTCAAAGCATTTATGTACGAACTATTTTCCTAAAAAGAAAAGAACTCTAAAGAAATACTCATCAAAAACTATGAAGTGATTTTTTTTATGGAAAGATTTTCCTTCAATAATTTTTTTATGGCAGCCTTTTTAAATTTCAATTTAATAATACGAGATTAAATTCAAGGTGCCGATCGAAAATAGATATAAGGCATTCTTCCGAGATAATCTTCCCCATTTTAAGGATAATACAGCAACAAAAAAACGTTAAATGTTTTTGTTGCAAAATAACACATAGAACAAAAATAATAACAACAACAACAAGTCTCTTATTCTTATCAATTCTTTTTAACAACGTCCGATGCTTCTCAGTTCTTCATTTCTGACAGCCGATCGCTTTGTCTTTTGCTTCTGTTGCCAAAAGAAGCAAAGTAAAAAAAAAATATCGTTAGATAAAGGCACCGCCTCAGTTTAAATTTTCTTTGTTACTGTTTCATATCTTTCTTAGTACATTTATTTTTCTTAAGGAATGGGGGGCAAAAAATCGATGCTCCTCACAGAATGTTGTGTTAACAGAGGAGCGCAGAAATTTGTTCTCTGGATGATAGCCTTCTGTTCTGTTCACTTAAACGTCTTATCGTTTGGCACACATGACGGATCGCCGTGTTCCATTGATTGAATACTTCTGCGTTTCCATTTTTCTTCTTATTTGAGGAGCATTTCTATTGACAGCTTTTTTTTCTATCGGCTACATTCGATAAAGCCGTTCGATTTTTTCTCTCTTCTCCCTTACTTACTTATATGATTTGAAACTTGGTAACATTCTCACATCCAGTAGATCGCAGTTCAACTGACACTCGCGCTTTGTCATTGTCAATAACAAAAAAAAAGGTTAAAAAAAAAAATAGGTTAAAAAAAAAAAAAAATTAAAGTCAATTCCTACTTTTTTTTTACTGTATTGCAGAAAAGTTCTTCACAAATAAAATTGAAATTTTGCTTTTACATCTGGCTCCATCTATCATTAGATACATGCAACTTAAATGAAAAAAAAAACTAAAATTAATTAATTTAATTTAATTAATGAATTAATATTTAAAAAAACTGTATTAACATCCAGTGTCATCCACTACAAGTTAAAAAAAATGTATTTGAACTTGAGTGGATGAATAGAAAGTATTTTATTGACGATTGAAAATTTGTATAGATATATATAGGGAGATATACATAAGATATATATAGGGAGAATGTGAGCTAATAAAAGGAATTGAAAAATAAAAAGAAAAATGGTCATTTTTTTTAAAGGATTATATTTCAATAAATAAGCTACAAATTATGCACGTATATATTTTTTTTTGTTCTCATTGTAATGTCTCAGCCTATATTTGACCTACAACGGCTTAAAGTAGAGGGCTCCTTTCTGGTCCACGGGAACACTCTAATTGTTATTTACAAACACTATATATATTTATACAAATACAAAATTCTGGATTATTATACAAAAAAGGAAATTAAAAATATAAATTTTATCACAAGTACTATTCACTCCAAGATCGAAGAATTTCAGAGTTTTCTAGTCTACGTCGAATCTCAGAACACGTCTGGTCTGTAGCAGATCTTAATTATCACTCAGCATGATACACAAACCTCAAGGGGCTCACTTTGTTAGCAGGTGGAATCTCCGACCTATTCAATCATTTCTGAGGAAAAAAAAAAAAAAACAGCACTTCTGGTTGACTCGTCGCAGAACTCTCTCTTTTCGTCTACAAAACCTTCCTTTTAAGATAATCCGTCAAGAGCGGTTGCGTGGAGTCAGCTTCCCTCACTTTTCATTGGAGTAGGACATTTCTTAGCTCCTGGTCTATCATCCATAACGGTGAAACAACTCATGGTATAGTTCATATCCACTCTGTACATGTTTTGACCTGTGAAGGTCGTACAGACATTCGCTAAATTCATGAGGTTTCATTATAAATGACACCGATTATCTGCTATCTGATCTGAGTGGCTGGATTTTCTGATTAGTACAAAACACAAATTGCAATTGTAATATTGTCTATTGTCACATTTGAGTGATAGGTGTTTATTATGCACTTATTATATTATGTATGTACATAATATAATAATATAATATGTATGTATGTATGTTATGTTATTATGTATGCATGCATGTTATGTTATTATGTTATTATGCATATAAGTAAGTTATGTTGTTATTATGCTATTATGTATGGGTTGTTTTTAAGTCAAAAAATTTACATTCTCTCTCCTGGGAATGAAATGCCAGAATTCTTCTCTTGAGAAAAAATACTACGTTATAGTATTAATGATTTCTAAAAAAGACTATCAACACTAAAAACTACTCACTTACATTAAAAATTTCGTTAAAATGAATAGGCATAAAAAAGGGGTTCTTTGTTTAAATAAATTATCTATTGATTAGAAAATAAATAAAAAAATCTTTTTAAGCTGATTCAAAACTGCTTATAGAAATATATTGATCAATAAATGTCAAAGCATTTATGCACGAACCATTTTCTAAAAAAAAAAGAACCCTACAGAAATGGCCATCAAAAAATGAAGTGATTTTTTAAAGTTATCCTTCAATAATTTTTTATGGCAGCCTTCTTAAAATTCAATTTAATAATACGAGATTAAATTAAAGGTGCCGATCGAAAATAGATATAAGGCATTCTTCCGAGATAATCTTCCGCTTTTCCAGGATAATACACCAACAACAGCAAAAACGTTAATGTTTTTATTGTAAAATAACACATAGAACAAAAAAAAAAACAACAAGTCTCTTATTCTTATCAATTCTTTTTAGCAACGTCCGATGCTTCTCAGTTCTTCATTTCTGACAGCCGATCGCTTTGTCTTTGCTTCTGTTGCCGAAAGAAGCGAACTAAAAAAAGAAATATCTCTAGATAAAGGCACCGCCTCAGTTTAAATTTTCTTTGTTACTGTTTCATATCTTTTCTTCGTACATTTATTTTTCTTAAGGAACGGGGGCAAAAATCGATGCTCCTCACAGAATGTTGTGTTAACAGAGGAGCGCAGAAATTTGTTCTCCGGATGATAGCCTTCCATTCTGTTCACTTAGACGTCTTATCGTT
>BPLQ01005298.1:0-14105 GCA_021605075.1 Caerostris darwini | reverse complement strand
TGCATACGATGCCGTAGATATTGGCTTATAAAATTATAACATGCATTTTTTTATCTCTCTATGTTATAATTATTTTCATGAACGGTTTTAAAAGATTATTTATAAAATATTGTTTACACATACATCCCTTTTAAATTGATAGACATTTAAAAGATTTGTAATCGTCACTAAAGTTTATTATTGTCAGATAATTATCTATTACTGAGAATAATAATTTTTAAATGTCTATCAATAAATGAATTGTTGTTGAATGAATTTTAAACATACTACACTCATGTCCATAAATTAAGGATAATGAAGATCAGGCAAAGAAAGAGACAGAAGCAAAACAAATTTGACTTATTTGTAAAGTCTATTTATTAAACAAAAGGTAAAGAGCAAAAAAGATGCTATATGTTTGACATAATTAATAAAAATTGCGATTTTTACTCCTTGGAGCAAATTTCAAAAAAGAACCTATTTACAAAAAACAGTATAACATGGTTAGTATGATGATTAATATGGAGTATGTCTCTCGGACGATGCAATACAGGCCTTTACAACGCCTAGGCATGCTGAGTATCAAATTATCAATCTGATCTTGGGGGAATATTACACCACTCATCAAGCAATGCCCTCCGAAGTTCCGGTTGACGGATGGGGAGGGGCTGACGGGCTGTAACTTGTCTGCCAAGCATATCCCACATTTACTCTATTGGATTCAAGTCCGGTGAGTATGCTGGCCATCCATACGGGTGATATCCAATTGAAGGTATCTGGTCGCTGGCTGGCGTTTGTAATGGTGAGGACTCATCCTCCATAAACAGAAATTCAGCACCCATGGTGCCCCGAAACAAACGAACATGCAGATCAGTTCAGGAACCAAGAATAACTCCTCCCCAAACGAGCCATCCTGCACCCCCGTAACGGTGTCGTTCAATGGTGTTCTCTTGGTGGTAACTGGTACCTGGCGCCCTCCATATGAAAGTCCGGCGAGAATCAGACTGCAAACTAAACCTGGACTTGTCGGAAAAAATCACACAAGACAACAATGCATGCTCTCTACTCCAGGTTAATCGCAGGCGACAGTGAGTTGTGAGCGTCTCTACACGGTCTGCCTTGAAACTGTCGTACCGGTAGCCGAAGAGAGCTGACGAGACAGGTCTGATGCTGTGCTCCGTCTGTTTCTTTTGGCAGTAACTGCTAAATACCGGTCCTCAACTCGGGGGCGACCTGTGCTGTAACATCTACTCACATTACCATCATCTTGGAATCGTTGCCATAGCCTGGAGATGACACTATAGGCGATTCCAAGTTCCTCGGATACTTCCAGCTGGGTACGTTCACATTCCAGTCGTCCGATAATTCTACCACGTAAAAAATCATCCAAATGCTTCCTTTGTGCCATAACTATGCGGTTATTGCACTGAAATGCTTTTAAAGCGCTTATGAAAAATTTACTTCTTTGCCACCATTCCTTATGTACCCCTCTCTTACACTCTCGTCATTGTGACGTACCATCCGCGCCATCTGGTGGTTTCCTGTAATTTGCATATTCTTCTTCAAGATGTGTGTGAAAATTCTACAGGTGAAATTTTTATTTTACAGTTCAATCTCTGTGTGATTCTGAATTATCCTTAATTTATGGACATGAGAGTATTTTAAATGGTTGATCAATAAAATAGTTTCAAGCTATTTCAAATTATAACAGTATTTTTGTTTGTTTTTTTATCTCTCTGGTTTTTTTTATCTCTCTTTTACTTCACTTTGTCCACTTATTTTGTTACAGAAAGTAAGGAGTAAAATATGTATTGAATGCATGAAATAATATTTATCCCTTTTCAACTTTCCCCTCCGCTGTAATCTGTATTACCTTCTTTGCGAGATGAGCATTTATTTGCCAGAATTCTCAATTTTTTTCCTATAAAAGAGACAGAGAGCCGTCTACTGCATTCTTCCCTTTCTCTATTTTTCCATTCATTTTTTTATAAATCTCCATTCTACACATTGCTGAATATTACCATTTCCAGGAGAAAGATCACGAAAAGCTTTTTTCGATCTTTCGTGAATGAGTAAAAAGGTTCGAACGGGTTCTTCCGCCGAGTTTAGCCTAAAAACAATACATCCTTATCAATTCCTTAAAATAAATGTGTTACTGTAGCTGGGAGGAATGCTTTACAACAACTCAAACAAAAGTAAAAATGAAAAAGAGATTTAAATAAATAAACAAAAATCAAATATCATAGGATGGGAAAAAGGAGAACACTGTAGTGTAAAATATGGAATTCTTTCTTCTGGAAAAGCACGGAGGAAAAATCTTGGTTCTGGAGCATAGATGCCATTGCTGGAGAACATCATCTTTCAGTCAAGATTTACGGACCACTTCAAAGGGATATCTGGACGTAAGAGAAGGATGGAGAAAAAAAAGCAGCCATGTGTTGGGAAGAGGTATCAGTAAATGTCTCATCTCCAAATGTAAAAGAAAGAAAAGAAAAATAAGTTGTAAAAGAATGGAGTTCGAAATGTCAAAAGGATGGGAAAAAAACTTCTGGGGTCCTCTTTCTTTTAGGACTTTTCCGGCCTGGATGGTTGGGGGAAAAAACGAGAAGGAAGCGCTTTGGAGACCGAGATAAAAACTTATGACCAATGTGGGAAAAGTGCCCGTAATGAGGCACGAAAAAACGCTTTCTTTACTGACCGGAGACGTATAAATTGCTGTATTGCTGATAAGAAAACTGTGAAAGTGAAGAACTCGTTTTGTGTGGGGTGGGCAAAGGCATGGATGATGGTATCGCCTGGAGGGAGTTGGAACGCTTGATTTTACATCGAAGGGATTTGCATACGATGCCGTAGATATTGGCTCTTCGTAAAAGGAAGTTACTTCCCAGTTTTTCAGTATGAAACCTTTTAGTCATTTTTGATAGGATTTCCTTTTCTTTTTTTTATGAATAAACATTCGAATATTTCTTCTTTTTATCTCATTGATTCTGAAGAATGAATTGAATCGATCAGATAAAAAATGGAAATTATATTTATGTTGTATTAAGAATTCAGTTTTCTAAAAAGTTATTTAGATAATTTTAAGGGAGACTTTAAAATACAAATTGTTAATTTAATGAAAGTGGAAATTTCGATAATCTCTAATGGCTGCATTAAATTACTTTTATTGCAATGAAATTAGATTTCTCTATTTGAATACATTTTGATTTCTTTTTTGTTCTCCTACACAATTTGTGTTGAAAGTTTTAAATGAATGGTACTCTATGATAATGAGATACAATTTAAGTTAAATAAATCAATTTTAATTTTTCTGTTAATAACAATGTTTTCATTAAGATATTAGAAGAATTTGTTATGAAGATTCTGTAGAAACAGTCTATAAATTATTCCACTTAAATACGCGTATATTTAATTACCATCATTTGTAAGTATAGCACCCTTTTTTGATACTGCTACTATTTTTTTACTTAAAAAACAGTTTAATTGTACTTATTGTTTAGAAACATTTTTAATTATTTTTAATCTACCATATATCTATTGATTAACAGATATATGCGAAATTTCTTGGATCACAATATGTGCGCCTATTTGTAAATATATAAAATTTAGTTCACTTCTGAATATAAAATTGATTGTCTCAGAAGCACTTTACCAGCATTAATTTCTCATAATTAAGTATTTATTCATTTTAGACTTGAAAAAAAATTTTTTACTATAAAGATTACGAGTCTCTACATTAATATGTTAATTAATTACGTTAAGTTTTTATGTTATTAATTAAGTTAAAATTATGTTGTGTTATTAATTATGTTAGATTATTACATGAGATTATTGTTAGATTATTAGATTAGAATATTATTATATTACTAGATTAGATAATTAATTTAATTAGATTAGATAATTAATTAATTAGATTTTTATTTGATTATTAATAATAACAATTTGCCTTAGTTTCAAAAATAAAGTTAACCATTTAAAATTTAATCAGTATTTTTACGGAATATAAATGATACAGAATGAATTGAAAGTTTTTAATATAAAATATGCGGTATCAAACTAGAATTTCTATTTACCTAGTAATGGATCCCCATTTCCCATTATTCGCAAAGATTCCTTTCTTTCCCCGTGGCCTTTCTATTCATTTTACATGAAATCGTATCCCACACATATGGTAACAAACGTCCCGCATTCGTATTCATCGAGTAGAAGCAAATACAATCAAACCGTACATTTGCAAAAGCCAACAACCCCATAACCAGTCATCCACAAACATTAAATGCGTTATTAAAACTGGTGACACAAACACACACACTCAGTAACTTCGACAGTAAGTTTTTAAACAAACGAAGTTCAATTACGGAATGCAATCAATACGGAATTGCCTTCTTTCACTAAATCAAGCCTACGGATTTGATTCCGGAAAACCTTGGAAATTACAAGAATCATGACTCGGAACCCTAATGGGACACATTTCCATTAATATACGGTATTGCAAAAGTATTTGCACTTGTGCAAATATACTGCTGCGATACTACTACCTCCATTGCTTCCAAGTCCCATTACTGGGCAGAATTATCTGTAGTATCTTTTCCTCTCCAGATTAAAACCAGATTTTTATCGCGTTTTCGGCGTTTTATTTCCAACGCGATACGTCATTTCTGGAGTTATAATTGGAATCAAGAATTCCCATGGCGAAAATATTTTTCGGAATAGCTTTTTCCGCGATCACCCCTAATTAGCCTCAGCGATAAGGTACCACGGCACAGATCTAGACAGTACATAATCCTTGTGGTTCCAGCCATTTTGAATTTTAATTGGAAATGCCATTAATGAGACATTTTAAAAGCTGTCCATGCCTCAAAGCTTTGATAGATAACGATCTTCCGTCGTTCCTGAAGTAGGTATTGAGGAGTCCTCATTAAACAGTGCATCCACTAACTTACATAGCTTGACTGACTAAAGTACATCTAACTACTTCTGGATGTTCAGATCGTGGATTATGGCAAGAAAACATGAGATTGATGGCAAATTTTTCGCAGTGAATTGAATGGAAAAAATGGTCTTTTGGTACATGGATTCTAAAAAAAGACATTTAAAATCTTCAAAGTGGAATGAAACAGTCAAATGTGTATCAGAAAAGTGTTATCGGGTACTTACCTTTTAATTTCTTTTTTACTGCTGGTAATTTTTGAGAAAAATCGTTTTAAATATTTTAAATAAAAGACACTTTTACCATCTTCATTATCATCACATTTCATCTTCCAATAATATTTTTCTTTTTTAATTTAAAGAAACTTAGGCTTGTGATACTTTGTTTAATACGTTCACTAATTACATTAAATTATGTTTAAAAAAGGGATATAAAGATCATACGTTTCCTCTAGTGGCTGGATTTAATAAATTAAGTTTACAGCATTTAATACGTAAAGACGTTTCAAGTTAAGTTATTTGAAGTTCTGTTTTTGTATCAATAATCTGTCTAATTTTATCTCGCGGGCTCCTTAGGGAATCAAAAGTCAAATTTTTATTTTTATTTGATCAGATTGGTGATAATATGCAGTTAAGTACTTTATAAGTACAAAGCATTAAAATGGAAATTAAAAAAAATGTATTTGACTAGCTTTGTAAATAGGGGTCAAAAACATTTTTACAGACTGAATTCACATTTTAAATATATTGTCATGTTTTTATTTTTAGTAGTCCTAATTTTTTTTTGTGTTGCTAAATTTATTAATTATTTATCATCATAACTCATATATCTATTTTTCGTCGTTATATAAAATGCAAATTTCGCATTTGTTTTTTTAATTTTTTTATCCTAATTTATCTTTAAAATTTTGTATTTTCATATTCTTATAAAAAGTAAGAACTATCTTTTAAAAGTATTCTTTGTTCGCAGAGTTATCGAAAGTACATAACAAAATGCTTGTTTATAATCTGCAAAACATGCAATATTGAAAAAATATGTTACGATTTGAAAAATAAATTACAGCCTGGTTTAGTTTTATAAGGTGAAGTAAAAATTTATGTTTAATATAATTATTTTTTTCATATTAAAAAAAAATGTTAAATGAAATATAGTATTAAAAAAGATAATTTATTACAACTATGAAATGAAAGATTTTAAACTAAATAATACACATAATTTATTTCAAAAAATTGTTCATCTGAAACACTATAACAAAAAAGAAAAAGTAAAAAAAAGAATCACAAAGTTTTCAAATTTTATAGATAAACTTAAATAGTTAAATAAAAATAAAAGTAAAATTTACATTTACCATTTTTGCCTTTAGAATTAAAATTTAATTAAAATACATAAATTTTTAAATTATGTCATTTAATTTTACTGTAATCGAACAACCAAACTACAAACTTTATAATATAAGAATACAACTTTACTTTGCAATATAAATAAGTATATAATTATAATAAACATTAATAATACAGTTGATATACATTTATAGTACATTTATAATAAGACAAAGTTGTAGTTTGTAATATAGTTACACACTGCAACCTTGTAATATAAATTCAAGAATGCATTTAAATGTAAGGTATAGAAAATACAAAAATAAAACAGTTTTACTAGATTTATCTAAGAAATTCTATACTTAAAAATTTCATTTATGCACAATTTTAATAAAATGAAAATTGCTAAAATAAATTTACAAAAGTCAATCTGTTTTTAAACTAAAAATAAAGCTAGCATATATAATAAAAATAGTGTATTTATCTAAAATAATTCATTTTCCCATCGAGACACTATTCATAAATAACTATTAATTTAATAATATATTTAGTAATGGTTATTAAATATTTCTACTGAAAAAATATTTCTTATATATATACATTAAGAATAATAAATTTATGCTCACCAAAAAAAAAAAAAAAAAAAAAAAAAATTATAAAATTTCCATTCACAAAATTATAAAGTTTCCATTTCAATGGATATAAGTGATTTTCAAATATTAAATATGAATAATTTATAAGTGAGGTTCAAATATTAAAGCAGAAAATATTCCCTAAAAAAAACTTTGTTTTGGTCTACTATTTGTTATTACTGCTTTATATTCTGCAATGGAAAATTTTAAATAGAAATTTTGTCTCAATATTATACATTTTTCACAACACATTTTATTAAAGACAATATATGATGGCATGTAGAAAATGTTTTAAAATTAACTTTAAAATATTGTCTTAATGAAAAGTAATTTTTTAATTTCATTATAAAAAAAAAACATGTTATTCGTAACATAATTATAAAGAAATATTATACATTTTTTTGCAAAAGCAAGTCGGTTCCATATTTTAGATTAAATATTACCTCAGTTTATTAAATGCATTAAACGATTAGAAAAATATTGAATATAAATTATCTCAGTTTTTTGAAGAAAATAATTTCGATGAATGAAATTTTATAGGGACCTGATGGTCAAGTGACTAACGCTCGGAGCCACAGGTTTCGGGTTGCAGTCCGGTCGGTTCCATGTTTGTTTGTAGTGGTTCGTAATTCACTTTAAAACTCAGGTTCCGGTCTAGTAGGGCTGATAATTCTATCCCGTAAAAAGTAAAGACTCGTAATCTACCAGTAGGCAGACGACCTTAATCCACAATGGGACTGTTGCGCCAATGGGATGATGATGAAATTTTACAGAAAGAGAATGAATATTTATTTCAGGTCTTAACTTATTAACGGCATTTTATGATAGTAAACAATTTTCAAAGATTTTCAATAAATATTTTTAAAGAATAACAATTTATTTTAAATATATCTAAAGAAAGAAACTAAGATAAGATATTCTATACCGAAAATAATCCATCAAATTTACCATTTGTTTATTATGTTCAATTAAACAATCTATAATAGAAGGGAAAATGATATCGTTTATTGAAAATTAATGAAAAAAATGGGAATTCAGATAATGTTTTTTTCTCATAAATCTAGTTTTGTTGCGGATATAAAATATTATAAAAAATATAAATGCTTATGTCAGCAGTTACTTATCTCAACTTTCGAGATCAAAAATAGAAATTTTAAACTTCGAGTTTTACCTTTTTTATCTCTCCACACACATCTATATTTTTATGTTTGGATTCCATGAAAGATTCGAGCTAAAAAAATATATCACTCATCACAAAGAATTCTATTTCCCTCAAGCAAAACGTGAAGTGTAATTCTTTTATATATACATTTATATATTTCTTCGCAAAATGTATGACAGCCGAAACTCGCATTCTTCAAAAGAGTGTTTGCTTTTCCACTTCGCAAGGAAACACATCACACAAAATTGAACTATTTCAGAAACTACTGTTTTTATTTGTGTTGCTAAAAGAGATTTTTATTCGTAGGTGACTTTTGAAATACATCAAGTCTAGATAAATATGTGTTGGGATAGGTAAAATATATACATTTAATCATAAGTATTATGATTTTTTATTTAAAAACAACTAAATATATGATATTAGTAAATTAAAACATGTGGTATTAGAAAACTAAAACATATGATATAAGCAAACTAAAACATATGATATTAGTAAACTAAAACATATGTTATTAACAAACTAAACATATTTTATTATTAAAACTAAACATATTATAAAAACTAAAAATATATTATTACAAAAAAAAATTATAGATTGTAGGATTGTTTATGTAAACTTTATTAAAGATTTATTTTTGTTTATGTAAACTTATGAGCCTTATGTACCATTTATGAATACTACGAACATCTCACCGAGGACTGATGGGAGGTGGACAGATTCTTCTTAAAGGGCGTTTTTGTGGAAATTGCCCTTATTTGCTTGTCGTATGAGAGTAAACCCAGAAAACTTCCGCTAGGTAGTGTACTATAGATCTGAAATATTTTACACATCATAATCATCCTCGAGTTTTCTCCTTTCTGAACGCTGTCCCTATAAAGATGCCACCAGTGGATTCGATCCACTGGCCCACCCTGTTTGGTTTGATTTGGTTTGTCGCTGTACGGTCATTTTATGCACTCTTTGGGCTAATTAGACCGGCTCATACCTTTTAACGAGTATTCCGAATCACTCTGCCACCGTCACAATCAGGCCGCGTGCACACTGGAGATAGTATTTAGAATTTCAGAAATATAATTCGAAACTTCAGAGAAGACCAGAAGAAAATTTCTATGCTTTCAGTAAATAAGGAGAGTAAACCAGTTGAATGGAAAGTTTTCTGTTGTTTACAAGGGCGAGAGAGAGACAGAGATGTACCAACCATCGAAACACTCAATCTTTTAAAATATTAATGTGGAATTATGGGTAAAGAAAATAGGTCTGCAGTGTAATAGCCACTCCGTTAGACAAGTTGTTTGAGGCTGAATCTGCTACCATCTGACAAAATGTTCAAAAAGAAATCCTAAATTCAATTCTCAAAATAATCCTCGAGGCAAATCATTTCAGATTAAAATTAACTGCATTTGCAAATAAAAACATACTAGAAATTAAAATTTATTAAAATATTTGGATATCTATCTCTTTTTACATGTTGTAAAACATAATAATCAATATAACTTGGTAGTTCATATATAAAAATTATCATTTAATTTGATATTTGCATATAAGATATTAGACATATTTTTTTCCTAATGATATTTTATTTGTTTCAATTTACTATAAATTAAATTTTTTCTTATATTTTTTCCTCTAATTTCGTTTATCCAATGGCAAAAATATCTTTTTTTGGCATAAATTTTCTTTAGTGTTCCATTTAATTTTCCAACTTTTAATATAGGGGGAAAGTGGAACACAATTTCTCAAATTTCTTAAATTGGCACTGCATCCAAAAATGAAATAAATTTTTCAAATTAAAATTCTTTTATGGTGATATTTTCAAAACCTATAAGAGAATACTTTCATCAGGTTATTTTCAATTAATAATGATTTATTTAAATATCTTATATAATAAGTTTGCTATAGTAAGTTTGCTTGTCGTTTTTTAACATTAAAGTTTTTCTAACATTATTTTTTTAAATTTCATTTAACTAATGGCAACAATAATAACAACAAACTTAAATGGAACATTTTAGATTTCGACTTTTGACATTTAGTAAAAAAGGATCATAATTTCTGAAATTTTTTAATAAATTGACAATATCTCCAAAAATAAAATAAGTTTTTTCACAGTAAAATACTTTTATAATGATATTTTCGTAACTTATAGGAGAATACTTTCATCACCTCAGTTTCAATTAAAAATAATTTTGAATATATTCTACAAAAAGCTTATTTCAACAATAAACTTTTTTATTTGTACATAATCCCTCCGAAAAATAGTCTGATATTTACAAAATAAATATGTAATTTATTAAAAAAATAATTTAATGTGTTTACGTAAAATTCCTCATACAGATATTTTTTATTCAAATATTAGTGTCTGAGGCCATAATAAACAAAGAATGAAAATAAATTCCAAAAAGCATCACAAATCGTTTAATTTGATTAAAGCCTTTTAAGTCATATTAGCAAACAAAAATTTATATTTAATTTATTTTTGTACTTACAGGATTTAATATCAAAAAATAATTTATCGGTACTACTGCAGAACAGAAAGATATGTATGGCTGTAGAGAAATATTTCATTTAGTTATTTTACAAATCGCAATTTTATCCTATTTGTTTCATGTTTATTCAAATACTTTAACATTTTCAATATCATGATTAAAAATATCCGGGGCAAATGAGATTTCAGTAATGTGTCTAAACTAAGAAAGATTATGGCTAAAATGTTTACATGAATCTGTTATTAATAATATAATATCCATTTTAAATAAAACCAAAGTTCAATATTAAAATTTTTCCTTTTCAATAAGGTTTCTTTACAAAAAAAATGAGAATTAAAAAGCCGATTATGACAAAAAATTAGAACAAACAGAATGTGTTTAATCCAGGAAAACATTCTATTTACTTACTTCAACTAATAGAAAATTTTGTAATGACATTATTCTTAAAAAACAGATTTTTGCACCATAGTAAAGTAAACTGACAATGTTTGGGTTAATGTAAGCGGTATGCATTTCACTTACTGAGTATATTTAAAAACACTTTATCTTACAAATGTCTTTTTAAATTTCTGGGTGTGAATTATTTTGGTTATTTTATGTATAACACAAAAATGATAGGCAATGTGCACTGAGAATTGTAACAGAAGACAGATGTTCATCTTCCACAAAACAAGTTAAATATGACGAAATGGCAATCCGTTAAAAATTGTCGACAGATTATTATAGGTAGCATGAAAAAATGTCGATAAAATATGTCCTTTTATTAGAAAAAATTATCAAAAAAGTTAATTTTGAATAAAATACAATACAATAAAATACGTCTAAAATATCTAACAATATCTAAATTTTAAAAAATTTGTCTAATCAAAAAATATTTTATTTAATCACTTTACAATCAAAATTTTGTTCTAAAGATTATTTTCAATTATGGAAAAATCTATTATCAATCCTTGAACGCGATAATTTGAAGGACTAGTTTCCACTTTTACTTAAAGAAGTTAATTTTTGCTTCTTTTACAAGTGATTATGTCGTATTTTACTTGATTTTCAAAACTCCTTCCCGTTCATTTATGTATTATAATGTCTCGGTCTATACTCGAAGTCCTCTTTCAGTATCATGAGAACACTTTAATTTTTATTTACAAGTATTATATATATTATATAAATATATATGTATATATATATATATATATATATAATCTTCTGATTTATTATAATTTATTATTTACAAAAATTGAAAATTAATGATTTAAATTTGGTTCACAAATGTACGATTAAATCAAAACGTGCAGTTCACTCCAAAATTCAGTGTCCACATCGAATCTAATTTCTTGTCTGCGCCAGACCTTAATTATCACATGGCGTGATACACGAATCCACAAGGGGTTCACTTTGAAGACAGGCGGGATCTCCAGCCTATTCAGCTACTAGAGAAAGAAAGAAAAAATACTTCTAGTCTATTCTTTACTAAAAAAAAAAAAAAAACATTTAAGGTAATCCGTCAAGAGGGCGGATCATCTTCCCTCACTTCTCATTACAGTAGACATTTCTCAACTCGTGGTCTATCCCTAATCACGATGGAACAACTCATAGTACTATTCGTATTCATCTGTAGTTGATCCAACTTGTGAAGGTCGCACATACATTCGCTAATTTCCTCATTATAAATGATACCCAATATCTGCTGTTAGATTTCAGTCAGGTTGTTCTCATTAGTACAAAACACTAACTGTATGTAATATGACTACCACAATAAAGCTCATCTGCTGATAAATTTTAGTGAATGGTTTATTACATATTTTTCAAATGAATATACATCTCCTGGCAATGGAATACCAAAAATTTTCTCATGAGAGTATGTACAGGGTTCAATGGTAATGTAAGCTACAGTGTCATATCAATAGATCTGCTCGTTTTGGCTTTCCAGTAGCCTTTTTTACGCATTTGGGAATAGTAATAATAACTGTTTACATTTGACAGTCCTACCAGCAAACTGTTATTTTCCACTTTCACTCTACAGTCTATGCCATGCGGCATTCATTTGATCTTTTTAAATTTTTTAAGGCTGAAAAAGAGAAAAGAAAAATATAATCAGAATGCAAAACATAGAAAAAATTCATAGAAATTGCCTACTTACTTTATTTATCTGCTCCAACAAAACCACATACAAATAAGAAGTAAAAGTGCAAAAGAATTTCCTTCCATTTATAATATCCCTCGTGTCTCATTAAATCACTCATTTTGGTGAAGGAGGAAACTGTTTACCTGAACTTTTCCCAACCATGATTAATTTTGCTCGCGCTTTAATCGGAAGTAATTATCAGGAAGGATTCATCATCTTTCTTTCGAATGTCTTTTCAATAGTTCTTTTTTTTCTTCTTCGCACGTCGAATGCGAGTCACACAGTTGGAGGGAAGCTTCATTAAGGAAAATAGGACCATTTGTTTCATTTCCTAACGAATGTCTTCGTAAAACCTCTGGGATGAAATATGGCGAGGGATAATTGAAATTCAGTTTCGTTTTACTCAGGAAAATGCACAGGATGAATCTGCACACCCAGTAGAAAAGGAGATTATATATTATTCTTCAATTTCGATTTGAACGAGTTTGTTGACGGAAACGTAACTGTTTGGACTCTATCCGTAGGATTTGTTTCTTAATCAGCCAACTGAAATTGGAATTGAATTAAAGTTAAATAGTTTAATAGTTTCTTGAGACCATTTAATTCTTTTATTTGCTTTTGTCAAGTAAATTTCTTCGCTGTTTGGAATAGTTGGAATTGATTTTTAATTATAAAATATGATATTTGGTAATATGTGTGCATTATAACTACAAGATATTTGTATTATAAAGACATTAATTTGTATTAATAATGCCTTATAAATGTTTTACTTTATAATTTGGTTTTGTTATGTGAAATCACAGATGTTTGAAATATAAGTAGTGAAATATTACTGATCCTAATATTAATTTGTAATATAATAGTAGTAAATTTGTTCATTAAAGCATTATAAATGCAAGATATTTGTATCATTAATGCATTATAACTACTAGATATTTGTATTATAAAGGCATTTTGTGTCGTTAATTCATTATAACTGCAAGATATTTGTATTGTAAATACCTTGATTTGTATCATAAATGCATTAAAACAACAAGTTATTTCTATTATAAAGGTCTTAATTTGTATCATTAATGCATTATAACTATAAGATATTTGTAACATAAATGCTTTACTTTATGATTTGGTTTTGTTATGTGAAATCATAGATGTTTAAAATTATAAATAGGGACATATGCTTGATCCTAATATTAATTAAACACATAAATCTCTATAATATAAGGAAAACAAGAACTAACATTTATATCCTGACACACGCACAGTGCTTACAATTCTTTATCATTGGCACATCAAAATGGAAGTATTGTTGACCACATAAGCTTTAAACATTACTTTTGTGTTGTTGCTTGCTTGTAAGTGTTGCTTCCTGTTGCCAGAATTTTAAAAGAACAGTCTCAGGAAGGTTTTTTCTGTCTTCATTTATCTTTCAAATTGTGTAAAGAAAATTTTCTATTTCCAAATAAAACTTACGTATGCAT
>BPLQ01005296.1:0-14991 GCA_021605075.1 Caerostris darwini | reverse complement strand
GAAATTAATGAAATTAAAAACATTTCATTTATTTAATTAAAAAAATTAAGTTAATTTTTGCAATTAGAAAATATTTGCTAGACCTTTAAGAATAAAATAAAATGAAATGCTATTACTGATAACATTAAAACTTTTGTTCGTAATCGATTTGAATCCTCAAAATTCTACGATTTTGAATTTTCAAAATGATTAAAAGAAATCATAACTTTCTTTTCTTTTTTTTGTTATGTAATGTAAAAAATAATATGACAAATAACTGAAAAATAATTCATTTAAAAATAATTAAAAATAAAGTATACAAAAACAACAGTCGACACAAAAATTATTCTAAAGTGTGTATAAATGATGTTGGCCCTCTATGAAAAGAATTCTGAACGTCATAAAAAATGTTCAATTCTTTGTGAAAAAAATTTTCCAGATTCTTCCGAGTCTAATTATCTGGTGGAAATGCAGCAGAACACATTCAAAGAACACTATTTTAAAATAAACTTTATATGACAATTTATATACAAGAAATTTAAATTTCTAAATAAAAGGAAATTTAATACAAATCCGTAAAAAAGTTCTCTGTGGCAATCAGGTAAAGCTAATACTAATAAATTCAAAGTGTTTATTTGATCCTGAACATTTGGTATATCTGCAAAGAAAAATTATGCTTATTCTTATAATTAAACTTATAAATTAGAATCTAATAAAAAATTTTTTGTTATATTAATAAAATTTTAATTTTATTTATTTTCAATTATTACTTGGCACTTGTAGGAAACAATCCATATGACTATTAGTTAATAAAGGTTCCGGTAGATGGCGCACTAATTGTTTTAGTAGAACACTGACGTCGTGAGCTGATGACTGCCGAATTAGATTCTCGACCAATGTAGGTGACATCACATAGCTCCTTTCGATTTCAGCTTTCAAGATCTAAACATACACACAAAATTTTAGTTAATTATATATAATCATATAACATTTTAATTGTAATTTAATTTTAAATTATTAATATAAGCATTCAATAATTCAAAGTTTATATCGAAATATTGAGTGAATTATAACAAAATTATAAAACTTTACCAAAAAAAAAAAAAAAAAAAATTTTTTTATTTATGCGAAAGAATGGGAATATACAATATTTTTCGACAATTTATTTGAATAATTTAATTCTCTATAAAATATGTGAGTAGTGTTTTAAATTTGCAAATTTGTTTTTACATAGATATAACAACGCAAGACAATTATAATAATCTCGATTTTTAAATATTATAAATCTAGCCATTTTGCATTTCTTTTGTCTTTTAAGATATTGGTTAATATCATACGTTAAAAAAATATTAACAAGTTAAAATTTAACAATTGACATTTATATAAAATTGTTCATCAAACAAATTTTTAAATATTTTATTAGCCCTTTTTCGAAAAAATAATAATTATTAGCCCATTGGCGAAAAGTTAAAAATTATTAGCCTATAGGAGAAAAAATAAAAATTAATTATTACAATGTTTTTAATGCTACTTATTTATCAAATCATAAGTTACTTTAAAATACTGGCATTGTTTTAGAAAATCTTATCAAACTAGCATGTGATATTTTAAACAAAGAAATCAAATAATGCTACTTTTTTTCGATGCTGTTTATGCTTATTTATTACGAAGCATTTTAAAAAAGGATTATTATTTTATCTTATCTTATGAAATTTTAAACAAGTTTAAAAAATAAAATAATGCTACTTATTTGCGATGCTGTCTATGATTATTTATTACGAAGCATTTTAAAGCTACTTATTTATCAAATCATAATATATTAAAATAATTCGTTAATATAAAAATAATTTATTTAAAATAATTCGTTTGACACTGTTTTAGAAAATCTTATCAAAATTGCTTGTAAAATTTTAAACAAAAAAAGAAATCAAATAATGTTACTTATTTACGATGCTACTTGTGCTTGTTTATTATTATGCTTTTAAATGCAACTTATTTATAAATCGTAACTTTAAAATAATTCCTTTGACATTGTTTTAGAAAAATTAAACTATGAAATTTTAAACAAATAAAGAAATCAAATAATGCTACTTATTTACGATGCTTTTTAATGTTGCTTATTTATCAAATTATAACTTATTTTAAAATAATTCGTTTGACATTGTTTTAGAAAAAATAGACTATGAAATTCTAAACAAATAAAAAAAAATCAAATAATGCTACTTATTTACAATGCTATTTACGCTTGTTTATTATGATTTGATAAATAATAGCATTTAAAAGCATCGTAACTTATTTTAAAATAAATCGTTTGACATTGTTTTAGAAAATCTTATCAAATTAGCCTGTGAAATTCTAAACAAATAAAGAAATCAAATACTACTACTTATTTCCGTTGTAAATTAAATTAGCTTATGAAGTTTTCGCTTTCTTTCTTTAAAACGAAATTTTATTTTAAGACCGAATTTTCTGAGAAAGTTAAACTTTGTTTGCAGACAAAACAAATCCGATCGCAACACTTTTTGAGGAAAAATCGATATTTTCGCCAAAGAACCGTGAAAATACAGTTGTTTACTTTAGATACGGGCGCAGTAAATTTTCTTATAAAAAATAAACAGGAAAACTACACACAAAAATGTTTCTTAAACCTTACATGAAGCAGAAAAAAAAAAAAATACAGTACACGTACCTGTACTTTTTCTACAAAACCAGCTAACCTCATCAAGCCTTCTTCACGTAGACCGTTGCTATGCAGATGGTGAAGAATCTACAAAAATTGATAAAATAAAATCGTTAAAAGATAAAAAAAACTAAATAAATCTTTCTAAAGCAAAATTTAATATGTACTTTTAAATAAAGAAAAAGAAAATATAAAAAATAGCAATCTTTCTTCTTATTATTAAATATGCTCTCAATAATTATTTAAAATCTAATTAGTTTTTTTTTTAATCTCAATCTTAAAAAAACTGATTTCAATCTCTTTGTAAATAAGTTATTGTCAAAGAAAATCAGAAAAAATAATTATTATTGTATCGTTAGCCTATCATGTTTGTAATGGAATTAATTGAATATAATAAATATAGAAAATGTATTTATTGAAACATAAAAAATAATAATTTGCTTCTGAAATTGAAATCTTATCAGTAAAAATGACGAAAAAACGCCTTTGTCTTTGAAACTTAATTATTTTTCATATATATATATTTTTTTCTTCAATTTTGCAAATGCATTTTTAAGTATTGGATTCAAAGAAATTGCAACAAATTGTATTATCTTCTCGAATCAATAAATTCAATTTTTTTGTTTTAGATATTAATTCTTTAAAGAAAGAAAGTCATCAAAGTTATCATTTTTATTATTATTATTATTTAAAATGTACTCATGTTTATTTAATCGGATGTCTATAATAAATATGATATCGCATTACTTTTAAAAAAACTACTGAATTCAAATTAATCTTTGGTATATTTATCTATATCTGACAAAAAATGCATCAAAATACATATTTAATTATAGGAAGAATATTAAAAAATCTAATAAAAATTTTTCAAAATCGAAAGAGTTAAAATTTATGCTTTTAAAAAACATGAAAATTATTGTAGAAAATTCATTTAAATTTTTCCTTTGAATAATATTTATTAAAATTGACTACCTAAATTTTATAATTGATTAATTTTATATTTTTGTGATAGAAATAAATGATTTATGAACAATTTAATAAAAAAATAAATCAATAGAAAAACCAATGATAAGATATTTTAAAATTATTGAAATGTTTTTTAATATAAAAAATAAAAGAAAAAGAAAACAACTTTAAAAAAATAAAAATAAAACACATGTACACAAAAATATATAATTTTAATACTTGTTTCATGAATAAATACTTTTCTATCAACTCAAAATTTATATTTATCAAAATAACGAAAAAAAAAATTACATTATAAATATTTCATCATTTATATTATAATGCTTAAAAAAGAAGAACGAAAACAAAGTTTATCACTCTCGAAAATCGTCTGAATAAAATGGTGCACCACAAATCAAGCAGAACATTCTAAAAATATTTAGAATGTATTCTAAAAATATTTAGAATGTGGGATTCGAATTTTTAGATTATTAGAATGTTTTTTTATATATTAATTTCATTATTTTTTTTTTTAAAATTTTATCAAAATATTTATAAAATTAATAAAAAAAAGATGCATTTAGAATGGGAATTAGAATTTTTTAGATAGTATTAATATTTAGAATGTATTATAATTTAGAATTTTTTTTAATATTATTTTATTATTTTTTATTTTTAAAATATTTATCAAAATAATAAAAAAAAGATGCATTAAAAAAATTCCATTATATGTATAGTAAGGCTTATAAAAAGAAGAACGAAAACAAAGCACAAAGTTTCTCAATCTCGAAATATCGTCTGGATAAAATGGCGCGCCACAAATCATGCAGAACATTCTAAAAATTGATAAAAAATTGACATTTTTATACCACTACGAAACCGAAAACGAGGGTTTGCACTCAGCATAAACTTTACATTGCTTTTCTGTGGATCCATAAAACTTAACCACGCTACAAAAGCATCTTTTCCAAACTTTTCCACCAAAACTTTTTGTGCCACAGAATAAAAATGGAGCCAGATTCATCATTTTCTCTGGGCTTGATTTATACTTTTCTTTTTGTTTCAGCTTCCTTTGGGGAGCTAGAATTAAATAGCATTTCTTCTGAGCCTAAACCTGAGATTCTAATATCTTCATACGATAAATCCGCGCGCATTATTTATGAGGGGGCACTTATTCTCTCATAGCTCGCTGGCTTTGATTAGGTGCTCTACTTTGAAAGCCATAACCATTCATCGTTGGGCTCTAATTGAAAATTCATGCGTTACTTTTCTCATGCCGATTAGTCTCGCTATCATACATATTCCACAGGGAATCTCTGTTGGAACTTTTGCATTGTACTTCGAAAATGGTTACTATCGAAGAAATAGTATCGATCTATTTTGTTTCAAAATAACTATTAAAAATGTATATTAACTATATTCGTCATATTAGGGAGTTGGAGCAGACATAATCTTAAATGAAAACGATAATATCTGCACATAACTCTGCATTTGTAGAGAAATTACCATAAATTTTAATTAACCCTCACTGGAAAACTGGTATACTTATTACAGCACAGTTGCAGTATTAATAGCTGATGTTATTTATTTGGTAAATGTTACATATAAGCATTAAATATATAAATCCATTATAGTGAATCTGACGATTATAGAGATAATAATAAAGAATTTTAATATACATTTTTCTAGCAAATTTGTTGCTAATAAATGAAAATTTCCTAGCAAATTTAATGTATTTTAAATTGAGATACAATTTTTTGAATTGATTATTTAAAAAGGCATAAAATAGTAGTCTAAATACATGAAATTAAAACATAATAATGGACTTTTATTAGAGTCATTATTTGAATTAATTTATCAATTATTTTTAAATAAAATATAGTTGAAAAGTTTTTTAATTTATATGTTTTAGTTTTACTTATTTCTAGAATTTCATCAGAAAAAGTTCATTTCACAATAATTTTTTCCTAAAATAATTTTTGTCTTGATGTAAAATTAAAATAGAATAATAGAATAGAAAAGAAAGAGAATAGAAATTTCTTAAAGCTATGCTTAAAATATAGAAAAAAAACAGAGTACTCTTTTTATGTAAGTTGCTTCAATGCAACAATAGCTATTAACAAAGTGTTTCAAGGCATCTTTAGCTATTAACAAATTGTTTCAATGCAACAATTACTAGCTTCAATGCAGCAACAATAATTGACAACTTATTGCAATGCAACAATATAACTATTAACAAGTTATTTCACTACAACAATAATTATTAAATGCTTCATTGCATCTATAACTGTTAACAAATTGTTTCAAGACAGTTGTTTCAATGCAACAGTAGCTATGAGAAAATTGTTTCACAGCAACAATAATTATTATTTCTTTCATTGCAACAATAACTATTGACAATTTTTTTTAATGCAATAATTATTAACAGTTGTTTCAATGCTACAATAACTATTAACAGCTGTTTCAATACATTCTAATAACTATTGACAGTTGTTTCAATGCAACATTAGATACTGACAACTGTTTCAATGTAAAAATAACAATTGACAAGTTGTTTCAATGCAACAATAACTCTTAACAAGTTTTTCAATACTACAATAACTTTTAACAAGTTGTTTCAATGAAACAATAACTATTGACAAGTTGTTTTAATACAACTATAACTGTTAACAAGTTGTTTCAATGAAACAATAACTATTGACAAGTTGTTTTAATGCAACTATAACTCACAAGTTGTTTCAATGCACCAATAACTATTAACAAGTTGTTTTAATGCACCAATAATTATTAACAAGTTGTTTCAAAGCAGCATTGGCTATTGACAACTGTTTCAATGTAAAAATAAAAAAAGACAAGTTGTTTTAATACCAAAATAACTATTGACAAGTTGTTTCAATGCAACAATAACTGTTAACAAGTTGTTTCAATGCAACAATAACTATTAAAAAGTTGTTTCAAAGCAACAGTAGCTATTAACAACTGTTTCAATGTAAAAATAACCATTGATAAGTTGTTTCAATGCCAAAATAATTATTGACAAGTTGTTTTAATGCAACAATAACTATTGATAAGTTGTTTCAATGCATTATATTTCATTAGTTTACATGTTTTTAAAACATTTTGAATTCCATCTAAAATTTCACTTGGCAACACAGAAATAAAATCTCTTTGATATACATCAACGACGTTTCAACATTCTTAGCGATAAAAAAAAAAAAATCTGATTCCTAAATCGAACTTTCGTATTTACTTTATTCGACTACGAAAGTCTCTTTTACACTTCAAACCAGATAAAAAAATACCCAAACATGTTCTATTTCCGAGAGATAAAAAAACGAATATCCGTTTAACATCATCTTTCACTACCAGGAAGAACTTCCAATCTAGAATACGGAACATATTTTTTTTCTTTTTTTTTCCAAGCAAAGTAGTATGTATAAAAAGGTTTCACAAATTTATTCAGTGCGTTGTTTATCTATTGTTGTATGAATAAACGGAAACTGGAGCTACAATTAGTTATTTTGCTATGGCGTAAGTAGCTGAAATGGGTTTATACATTGGTATAAACAAAGCATAACGATACCAGATAAGTGGGATTTAATTATTATTCCGGAAGTTATAAGCTGTAAAGTATACGCTTTGCTGTTATAATATTCTTTCGAATATAACAGCAAAGAAAAATATTTATCTTATCTTGAATATAATTATTTCACCTACATATATTTTCTTGACCTTAAAAAAACAACAATCGCAAAGCCTTTTTTTTAAGCCATCACTACAAAAAAATAGTAATTAAAATTCGCTGTATTGTTTTAATATACACTTACAAATGGTGTCAAACAAAATAATAAAAGGTAAAAATTTTTTAAGCAATGTATTAGAATTTTTTTAAATGTACTACTGTGTTCAAAAAGTAAGAACAATTTTCAATTTAAAATTCCCGGGGATTATGGGATTTCAATTTTTTTCTGTTCTATGTTGCTAGCACTGTCCTTGACATCTGTGTGAAATTTGACGTCAAAACATTCATTAGTGTTTGAGTTACGCTTGGCTTTGTGAGACACTAAAACTGATTCCGGCGATTTTCGAAATGTCTGAATTAAATGAGCAAAGCACTTGCATTCAATTTTGTTTGGGGAAACGCATAGAATGTTCCAGAAGACATTCTGTAAGCATTCCTATATCAGAAAAAAATGTTTAGAAGTGGTATAAACAGTTCAATGAAGGCAGAAAACGCGTTGAATACGAAGAGCCCTCTGGTCGACCATCAATCGACAAATGTCACGTCCAAGAAATTGAAGATTTGGTGCTTGCAAACCGTCGATTTACATTTCGTGACCTTAATAATGATGTTGGAATTTCAAAATGATCGGTCCATTCCATTTAGGGCCTCAAACGCGTCAAATCTTGATTGATACCGAAAGCACTGAAAGCGCCAGCTCACACTGCATTGACTCTACGTATCTGTTTCGTCAAAAATGAAACCCATATCGTTCCATAACCGCCGTATTCTCACCGTCTATTCCCTAAACTCAAAAGACACTCCGGGGACATCGTTTTGAGTCGATTAAAGAGATTCAACGTGAATAGCCGCGCGCCTTGAAGGCCACCCCTGCCGATAATTTTTTAGCATGCATTGAGGATTGGAAAAAAGTTGTCATAAGTGCATTGTGTCCAGGGGGGATTACTTTGAAGACGATTAAATAAATTTGGAGTTTAAATAAAGAGTTTTTGAAAAAAATAATTGGTCTTACATTTTGAGAACAGTAGTATATGCAATTTTTTTTTTTTTTGTCTTCTTTCTGTTCGTTGTTTTATTTGCAAATGCTCCAAAAAATTATTATTATGGCCAGCCTGTATAATTCTAATCAACTTGATGGTCGTACTTGTATGATTGTCATCTACGTCATTTCTAAGGTCGTATCACACTAACTTAGATACGCAATATAGCGTTCAGAGTTAAAAAAAAAAATCAAAATTGTACGCTTGATGGGCGAGTGATTAGCGCTGTGCCGCTCGGTGTCACAGTCACAGTTTCTGGATTCGAATCCCAGCGGTGTCATGGATAATTATAGTATTCGAAATCCATTTAACACCTTCAGTCCTAGTATGCCTGTTGTGGTTAGGGCTGAAATCCCTACCCCGGTAAAAAAGGAAAATATTTGTTTCAAAATCTGACAGTAGACAGACCGCCTTGACCACCATGGGGCTGTTCCGTCAATAAAGAAGAATGTTTGGTTTTGTCCCTCTACGTTCGTTTTGTGCACACTAGGGCTAAGCAGACCGGGGCCATCAGTTTAAAGTAGATTCCTAACCTCTCACAAACATCCATGGCACCGCCAGCATTCGAATCTGAAACCTGTGGTACCAAAGGCGAGAGTTCTAACCACTTGCCATCAGGCCTCCTCAAGAAAAAGTAGTTTAGTGTTATAAAATAACTTCTTACTCAAACAGTTAAACCTTACGTATTGTTTACATATTTATTGCTTCAAAGTTTACTAAAGAGTGGAGAGCAATAAGATTATGTTTTCATGTACAACATAATTCTTTATAATTATCAAGATTTACTGATACATATTTTATTTAAGCTACAACGAAATTTGATTGTGACTGCTTGGTGTGGTGAAACAACATTGCATAACAACTTGGAAGCTATAACGAAAAAAATAACTGCATTGAGGACTTGAACAGCACTACATTTCTTGAGGATTATAGAAAACGAAGGTAAGAACTTTTTTATTATTGATGTTATAATTAAACAATTAAATCGTCTCATTTCAACTAAAATTTGTGGTATTTAATTTGTGGTACTTTTGTGCTAATAATTTTGTGTTTGTTATTATTTTTTCAAAATCGTTTTAATAATAATCACGTACAATAAAAACAATTTACTTATTAAAATGTGTAATGGTAACTTAAATTACCGTATTTAAAATCCAGTTCAGACAGAGAAAAAATGTTCCTTTGTTTGGTAATGTGCATCTATTAAAATTTATTAGAAATAATTGGATGAAACAAATAACAAAAAATCAAATTCTTCATTTCCCAATCCAAATAATTGTAATTGTAAGCAAGTTTCTTAATCTGAAAGTAAATTGAAAATAATTCGTTGGATACAACTATATTCAGGGAGAACATTTTAATTCAAATTAAAATCATTTAGTCTTTTAAATCGAATAATTTCTCTGGACAGTTTAATATTCCGTATATTTTATATGAATCATTTAATTTGTGTGATGAAGCATCATTAAATATAAATGACAGAACAGCTTTAATTTAAATAAAAGAATGCGTCGAAAAGCAAATTTGTAAGAAATGTATTGCAAGTTATGTTGCGAGTTAACAGTTTCAAATAAGAATTTTGAATATGCAACAGATAATTGTGAATTTCAAGAATATTTAAGTATTGTTAACGGAGAGGAAAGTTAAAATGAGGTCCACGCAAATTGTTGCTGAGGTCATTATTTAGACTTACATAATATTTTTAAAATTTATTATTAGAATTTAAAATTAGCCATAAATATGAAAATATATTTTTAGAGTGATATATTATGTATTAATCAAAATTCAGTAGAACAATTAACTTTTGTAAATTTGGGTTTTATATTAATAAAATCTGAAATTCAATGCGTATGTACAGCTAATACATTTATTTAAATAATTTTCAAATAATAATACATTTATTTAAATAATTTTAACTAAACATTGTTTATCTTTATGCTAATGATCTTATTAATTACTATGTTAAGGTAAAAATTGATAAAATTATCTCAAAAAGTAGACAATACTTAATTTTTTTTTATTTTATAATATAAAGAAAAATGCTTTATGGTGAAATTTGCTAATGTAATTATGTTTGAAACTTATTTTGTGTATTCTTCTTCATTGGCGTAATAGACCCATGGTGGGCCAAGGCAGTCATGCCTACTCGTAAATTTCGAGACATATGTTTTTCTTTTCTACGGGGTAGGGTTGTCCGCCCTAACCCCAACGCTCTACAATCATATTTTACCGGGAACTACGGTTTAAAATCCTGGCAGTGTTATGAATGTTTGTGAGTGATTCAGAATCTACGTTAAATTGTAGGTCCCTGTCTAATTAGCCAAAATTGTGCATAAAATGACCGTAGAGCGACAAGCCAAACCTTTAAACTGAATTTTGTGTAGGTCAATATGTCCAGCTGAAGTTAACGCCACAAATAAATAATAAGGAAAAATGTATTTGAAAAATATATTTTGTAATGTCCGTACAGTCAGGTTGATTTATTCTTGAATTTTAATAAATAAAAAATTTATTAAAATAATTCATTTCCGCAACTAGAAAACTTTTTTTTTTTAGTAAAATACGTTCATAAATATCTGAAATAGGGATATTGTCCTGCTTTAAAAAAAAAAAAAATTATTAAAAATCGTTTATGTATAAAGGGATTCAAAGTAGTCTCGTAATATGATGTTAGAGAGTTTTTGCATAACGTTTTTGTATCGTCCGATATTTTTCTTTTTAGCGCGCAGGCTCATAAAAAACATTGTACCTATTGTGCATGAATATCTGTAATGCCTGAGCTATTCCTATGCGCATGCGCGCTGGGAAGAAAAAAATATCGGACGATAAGAAAACGTTATGCAAAAATTCTCTATTGATTTAAATAAATCTTTAACGTTAAATACTATTTATAAAAGCTCAAACGTTCGTCTTCACACTGGAAGCAGTAGGATCCCTGCCATGACGTCACAAAATCAGCAATAGAGACAGGTATGCCATTTGCAGCGCGGTTTGTGGTTAGATGATTTTTCTCCCATGCAAACAAGTACGTCGAAGGTAACTTATTGAATAAGTAGCAAGGCTTTTGCTTTACGATCAAAGAAACGAAATAAGTTTGTGTAATATGTCACATATCTGGCTCTCGGTGCTACAGATTTCGGGTCCGAGTCCCGGAAGTGCCATGGACGGTTGTATTTAATCGGAATCCAATTCAAACCAAACCATGGAGCCTATTGGCCGAGTGGTTAGTGCTCTGCCACTCGGTACCAGAGGTTTCGGGTTCGAGTCCCGGCAGTGCCATGCATGTTTGTAGTGGTTCGGAATCCACTTTAAACTGTAGGTCGCGGTCTGTTTAGCCTAACGTGTGCACAAGATGACAGTAGAGCGACAAACAAAACAAAACCATTTCAAACCATATATACCGGTCTAATATGACTGTAGAGCGGTGAGCATAGGACAGAAACCCCTACCTCGTAAAAAGAAAACCAACTGTTTTGGAGAATCTCCCAGTAGTCAGATGGTCTTGACTCACCGTGGGGCTGTTGCGCCAATGAAGAAAATATGTAACATATCTGGCGCTCGTTGCAATGGGTTTCGGGTTTGAGTCCTGGCGGCGCAATGGATGTTTGTAGGAACTCGGGATCCACTTTAAACTGTAGCTCCCTTTTTAATACGATCGTAGAGCATTGGGCATAGTGCTGACAACCCTACGCTGTAAAAAGGTCATCCAACATGGATTGTAGTTGCAGGGAGTTAGTTAGATATGTAACATAATAAAACCGCATATTATAGCACTTCTTCGTATTCCTATTACTCTCTCCTTGGTCGTCATCATCATCATGATTGGCGAAGCAGCCCCATGGTGGGCCAAGGCCGTCTGCCTACTGGCAGATTTCGAAACAGGAGATGTTTTTTATGGGGTAGGGTTGTCAGCCCAACGCTCTACAGTCCTGTTAGACTGGGATCTATGGCTTAAAGTGGATTCCGAACCTCTACAAACATTCATGGCACCTCCGGGACTCGGACCCGAAACCTGTGGTACCGAGCGCCAGAGTACTAGCCACTCGGATATTCAGGACCCTTCTCTCCTTGGTACATCTATAATATGTTACCCCATGTTGTTCTGTCATTACTATCCCGGTACCTCAGGTTTACATTAGGATAGAATAACGCCTGATAACCTTCCTTGGCAAACATTTCTACTGATAGTATTCAAATTAGGAAAACGTTTATTCAGTTATCTAGATCAACAGATAGAGCAAGTTTAATATCCGATGTGTCTCTCGGTCTGACCTCCCGAGAATGTAGTCGAGTTAAATCGACAATTGAATAGAATCTCGCAAGAATTTTGGCAGGCTGCGGTCTGCTAACTCTGTCACTGTCAAATCGAGTTATAGTTTGCATAGGACCTGATATATTGATTGGTTGGTTAATATTTACATTTTCTGAATAAAAGCATTCACTTTTCTCTACAATTTTATTTTCTTTTTTCTATAATATACGTCTTGTTGTTGTTGTCGTATCCCTCATGGAAGGAGGGAAGAGGGGTGCAGCTTCTATCCTGATGGAGCACCCGTAGGTAGAAGTCTGACTTCTGCTCCGTAACTCTCTTACCGTCATAGAAAACCGGGACCTACGGCTTAAAGTGGATTCCGAACCACTACAAACATCCATGGCCCCGCTTGGACTCGAACCCAAAAAATGTGGCTCTGAGCGCCAGAGCGCTAGACACTCGGCCCTTCAGGCCCAATAGACGTCTTTTATATATATATATATATATATATATATATATATAATTTAACATGCATACAGAAACAGAAAAATAGAATTTCTTTTATTCTGTTTTGCGGCTAATTGAGTAGCGCTCTGGTATTTGGTACCACAGGCTTCAGATTCAAATCAGGGAGGTGGCATGGATGTTTGTGAATGGTTCGGAATCTATGTTAAACTGTAGGTCCTGGTCTAATTAGCCTAAAGTGTGCGAAAAATGACAGTAGAATAAGAAATCAATCGTATTTGGTTAATTGTTTCTTTGTCAATTGATTTTTTTTTTTTTTTTTAGTTGAAGGAGGGCTTAGAGCTTTGTATTATAAGTAAAATTTTAAAATAAAATTAAGTATAATAAAAATTGAAAAATATTTATTATTTTGGAATGTAAATAAAGAAAAATATATAAGCTTGAGCAAGCGTGATATATATATATTTTTTTAATTACGTTGAGAACTGAATCGTATTGACCATTTCCCTGTGTGAACTAGTGGTGATTTCATTTGTCGCTCTGCAGCAAATTTCTGCATACTTTAGGCTAATTGGACGGGACCTACAGTTTAATAAACCGCTAACAAACATCCATGCCGCTGCCAGGAATCGAACATGAAGCCTGTGGTACCAAAGGCACAAGCGCTAGCTACTTCGATATCAGGCAACAAAAATTAAACTTGAAGGCACGTCATGTGGGCTGAGCGCCGACGATGATAACTGCCAGGGTCTCATTTAGCACTACCGACGGAGCATGTGCAGCTTGAAGATATGCTACGGACCCCGGCAACACTACCAACACGATGCTCTATTAGACTATAGGCCGGGACGATTTAAAGTGGAATCTGATTCAGTACAAACATCCATGGCACTGCCGTTACTCGAACCCGAATCATGCACCTAGCGTTAGTTACTCGGCCATCCAAGCACTAATTCCGTGGCATAACATGGGAACAAATTGTATTTGTTTTAATTTCATAATTCGCTAATTTATAATTCGCTAAACATCCAAATTCATCTAGACGAATAAAATATGAAATTTCAATTTTTTCCCCTTACTAATTACTAGAATAAAAGCATTCCCTTTAACATGAATAACAATCATCCTCATGATCCCAAGAATAGAAACGTCATCTATTACCCAACTCAAACGGACTCTATTCGGACTCTCTTTCCGTGTTCTATGTGCCGGAATTCATTCGAATCATAATGATCTCCAGAGCAGACACTCGGTACTGCCAACGAGCTTCCCAGTGGGCACTGCAATGAAGCAGAACTGCATTCGGCTCAGATATTTAACATAAATATCACCATCCGGTTTGAGCCGAAGGGTTTCGCATCGGACAGCAACTCCGTGTTGTTGATTGAAAGCCGAGAAGAAGCACGCGAGAGTGGAAGTGCTTTCATGAGCATGCCGTTTCACCCATTACCACCGACTCTATTGCATGAAGCAAGTGCAGTTTGGTGTGCAGAGGGGGAGAGGATGTAGCAAAATTTCTAATTATGCTAAATAAAAATGTTCAAGAGATATCAGTATAAGGAGCTAATTATGTATATATCGTGATTTCTATATTATATTAATAGTGTGCAATGGGTAAAGAGTTTCCATGTGTTTGACTATAGGAATCAGGATTAAGATTCTATTAAAATAATTTTTATAAAAATTAAATATGCATAAAATATGGATGAATATGATTTGTTTAAAAAAAAGGAATGCCTACGTGCGCTCCTTCTCAACAGGCGACCTGATGACCAATTGACTAGTTCTCTGGCCTTTGATACTGTAGGCTTCAGATTCGAATCCTGGCGGTGGCATGGATGTTTGTGAGTGGTTTGGAATACACGTTAAACTGTAAGTCCTGGTGTAA
>BPLQ01005295.1:222654-258961 GCA_021605075.1 Caerostris darwini | reverse complement strand
TGGCGCCAAGGTACCGTTAATACGTAAGTACCAAAACTGATTTCGAAAATCGAAACTACTTACTCATCCCCATTCCACGGCCATGCCCTTGGTGGCTACTTCTATGGAACGTTCCATCACTTCGGAGATTCGAATTCCAAGGGCGATAAAATTCCATTCCCTGCTTGTTGACTTGTTCCTGACTCCAGACACCGGGACGACTCGGCGAAGAAGACCATCCTGAAGCCTGTTCCGAATACGGAGTTTCCTCAGATTCGAACCCAGAAAGCTTTAATACATCTTTAACATGCTGGGGATTCATAAATTCGTCATTATAGGACATGATTTCCTATGATTCACTTGAACTTTACAATTCGCAGCAAACACTGAACAGCAAACAAGCAAGCACACTCGGCACTGTCGAAAATGACCGTTGCAAATTGAGTTGCGCAATTGACGGTTACGTTCGGCACCTGCCATCAAGTACTTGAGGGGTGGAAGGATTAATATCGTGGGTGAAGGAAAAAAATTATGTTCCTTTTCAATCCAGAATGTTCTACTTTTTTTTTTTAATATATATTTTCTTTGGTTTGTTCTTGTTTTGGATTTCCAACAGCCAATCACTATCGGGGGGAAAAAGGGTTTGGAGTTTTTCGATGCCTAATTGCTATGCAATAAAAATAAACATACTGTCAGTTTTGCTGATGCAAGCGGAGTAAAATATGTGTTATGGTGTTTTTCTGCAGCGTTTTTTTTTAAATCCCAGTATGATTCATATTTGGATTGGCTTGAGGATAATAAAGTTTCATATACGGTTTTTATCTTTTCGTAAAAGAGGTCATGAATGGATGGATATTTTTAACTTCTCATTTTGTCACAAGAATGAAATATTCATATAAAAGAAAATGAATAATTTTGCAAATTACAGATTAGTATATCTTTATTACTCAAAATATATTTCCATCTTAAAATTGCGATAGATAAAATGGACAAGTTTTGTTGCTAAAGAATAGATTAAAATGCACAAGCCTGTTATGAAACTGTAGCTGATGAGTAAAAGCTGCATAGATCTAAGCATTTACAATATTAAGAACAATTTTATTTTAAAAATTCACCCTACTTGATTAATTACATTAAAATAATAATAATTCATAACGATACAGGGTTATTATCATTGTAGCTAAGCATTTTTATATTTATGCTACGTTGTGCACCACAATCCTATCTTAACGACTAGTGAATAGTTAGGTTTTTATTGTACGCTTTTTTACTCCTTTTTTTTTATTAGGAAAATAAAAGGATGGATAAAAAAAAAAAAAAAAATAAAATAAAATAAATAAATAAAAATAAAAATTTTAAAATCGAAAATTTATAAAAATACTGTCCTGATTATGGCCTTTTTTGTGTGTGGATAATTTGTTTACTTTACAGAATCACTCTTCAAATGGCTCTCACCGTTCAGCATAATCCCTAAGTACTTGGTTTAAATGAGTTTAAAACTCTGTTTACTTTTTTCAATAGTTCGGCAACGACAATTGGTCCCTAATTGTACTGAATTTAAGTTTAAGTTTAATTTCTTTTATTTTGCATTTTACTTTTTATTATTAGTATTTTTTTTTTTTTTTATTTTTATTTTTTTTTTTTGAGTACCATTTAACTTGAATTTTTAGAAACTTTATCTTGTATTCCCACTAACATTAATTAAGCAGCCAATTAAAATTCAAAGCATATTTATGAATGAAGATGAGGAGGTTTAAGGGTATTTCCCCCTGTTGGTACTCCGTAATCGGTACGCTGGTTGCCAGTGTAGCTAAGCATGCAGCGTGTCAGTAGTTCTCCTACTTTTTTGGGCGGCCTGGTGGCGAACTGGCTAGCGCTCTGGTCTTTGGTATCCCAGGCTTCAGGTTCGAATCCTGGCGGTGGCATGGATGTTTGTGAGTGGTTCAGAATCCACGTTAAACTGTAGGTCCCGGTCTGTTTAGCCCTCGTGCGCAAAAGATGATCGTAGAGCGACAAACCAAACCAAACCTACTTTTTTGTATTCCATCCAAATTGATGGCCAATTGGCCAGCGCTCTGGAATTTGGTACCACGGGCTTCAGGTTCAAATCCTGGAGGTGGCATGGATGTTTATTAGTGGTTCAGAATCCACTTTAAACCGTAGGTCCCGGTCTCATATGACTGTTCTCACCCACATCATTCCCAAACTGTAAAAGGGCAACTCAGCTTCAGGCACAATGATTTGGTTAGTCGCTCTACGGTCATCTTATGCACTATTTGGGCTAAACAGACCGGGACCTACAGTTTAACGTGGACTCCGAACCACTAACAAACATCCATGCCACCGCCAGGATTCGAACCTGAAGCCTGGGATATCAAAGGCCAGAGCGCTAGCCACTTGGCCACCAGGCCACTTCAGGCACAATGATGTGGTGTAGTAGTAGTAGTAGTAGTAGTAGTAGTAGTAGTAGTAGTAGTAGTAGTAGTAGTAGTAGTAGTAGTAGTAGTAGTAGTAGTAGTAGTAGTAGTAGTAGTAGTAGTAGTAGTAGTAGTGGTGATTCGGAATCCACGTTAAGGTGTAGGTCCCGATCTAATTAGCCTAAAGTGTTCAAAAAATGACTGTACAACGACCAGCCAAACTGATGTTTTTATACACAAAACTTGCATAATTCATACAAGCTGGTGGTTATAATACACAGCCGATGATCCAGTACGGCACATGCCCTTTGGGTATGAGGTCAACAACAATACACAATGAGTTACAATACAACAATCGGTCCCATCGGTCGTTCTAACACACGCAAAACATTACTTTTCCTGGAAAGTTTTGCTCAATGCGTATTGAAAGTTCTTTATTAATACAGGTTTCGTTATGTAATAGGGCTAAATGCCCTTAGAATTTATTTGAAGGATTTCAGTAATTTATTATTAACCATATTTCGAAGAAAGTTATATCAATATGCTTGATTTAAAAAAATTTTTGGAACTCTTCTTTTATATTATGAATTAAAAAAATTGGGGCCTGAATAGCCGAGTGTCTGGCGCTCGGTACCAGAAGTTTCGGGTTCGAGTCCCAGCGATGCCATGGATGCTTGTAGTGGTTCGGAATTCACTTTAAGCCGTAGCTTCGGGTCTCCTATGACTGTAGAACGTCATGGAGCCCCAGTCAGACTTCTACCTACGTGTGCTCCATCACAACAGAAGCTGCTTCCTTCCCCTTCAATCATGAGTACGTATGGGCTCGTGGGCCTTGCCTAGATGTCTGTCAAGTGATATAAGAAACAACAACAACATTAAAAATTTTTTAATTAATTTTGACTGTATTAAAATTAATAATGTAATCAAATAATTAATTAATTTTTTTTAATTAAAATATTTAAATTAATTTTGTCTGTAAAATATTATTACATTTGTATTTGCATTACAATATCTCAGAAAGTGCCTTCTCCCCTAATATCTACTATATTTGAATACGTCCAACTTGAAAGAGTTCGTTATCAGCATCATTCAAGTTCACGGAGAGCCTTGGTCTTTATGCGACCTTTACTTCAGAGTTGTACACAATAAAGTTCATTGCAGAGAGAAACACATTAAATATTATGGAAATGAAAAAGGAATAAGTGATCATATTATATAAAATGTACAGGCATAATTATAAAGTGAAAATAAGGAATAAAAAATTATAAGGATAAGAAAAATTACAAAAAGATAAAAATCTAAATACAATACGAAAAAGAAATTAATGAAAAAATACTAAAATAGCTAAGTACAATAGAAGTAATATATACAAATAACAATTAATATACAAAGAAAAGACATTTAATATATACAAATAAAAGAATAATATAAAAAGGTGGAATATACTACAAAGTAGAGTAATTGCTGCTAGAAATGATGACGAATGTCTAGGTCTGGTGCAAATTAAGCAGAGACGCCCGTGGGTGCTTAGCGTTTTCACGAGTTCGTTACTATGAATTTCCAATGGGATTTTATATCCCGGAATATAAAACCGCAACCTTGCCCAGTGGATTTATTAAATCTGAACTCGGTTCCTTTTCGCATTTTTTATTGCTACGTTGTGTATTAAATTTATTCATTACTTTCCGACTAGTAATTAAGTTAGGTTTTTATTGTATGCTTTTTTACCCCTTTTTTTGTAAGGAAAACCAAAGGATTAGAAATAAAAAATATTTTTTTTTCTAATGCAGCTGGCAAACACTTAGACATGGACGTCTTGGATGCCTTAAAGGCAAGCGCTGCACAGACGTTACTCACTTTGTATTACCCAGGGGGCGCGTGTAACTTGATCGTAAGCCACGAACGCGGAGTAACAATGTCCCCACAACGCTCTACGATCCTATTAGGACCGGGACCTACGGCTTAAAGTGGATTCCGAACCACTACAAACACCCATGGGCAACGGCGGGATTTGAACCCGATACCTGTGGTACCGAACGCCAGAGCGGCCATCAGGCCCCCTAAATAAAAAATATAAAAAATAAAATAAAAATTATAAAATCGAAAAGGAAATAAAAATTATAAAATAAAAATGCAAATAAAAAGAATAAAATAATAAAAAGAATTACGGTTCTGAGATCGGCCTTTTTTTTTGTGGGAACGTGTAACAATTTTTACTTTTCAGATTCATCCATTGGCTCCCACCGTTCAGCATAATCCTTTCAGTGTTTTGTGAACAAGTTTGTTTACGTTTTTCAATATGTCTACGGCATCGACAACTGGTCCCTAATTGTACCGAATTTAAAACTTAACTTTTAACGGTACTTACGTATTAACGGTACCTTGACGACAGACTTGGCGGTTTTTAAGTGTCGCCAATCTAATAGCTACTAAGGTTACCAAACCAATAGAATAGATTGGTGCCACTTAAAAAACGCCGAATCTGTATCTGCGGTTGGCGCGTGTGCTCTTTATTGGCGCAATTGTCGCCAAGGTACCGTTGATACGTAAGTACCTTTTTAACTTCTTTTATTTTGTATTTTACTTTTTATCAATAGTATTTTTAAAATTTTTTTTGAGTACCACTTTAATTTGAATTTTTAGAAACTTTTATCTTTTATTTACTAACATTAATTAAGCAGCCAATTAGAACTCCAAGCATATCTATGAATTAAGATGAGGAGGTTTAAGGGGTATTTCCCCCTGTTGATACTCCGTAAATGGTTGCCAGTTGCTAACTTGGAAACTTGTCAAAAGCTGCTCTAACTGAAAGATTCGACCGTTCCTATGACGTCAGCGCTAACTGTCTGAAGTCAAGGTCAGCAAGAAGGTATCAAACCTGCTGGAAGAAAAACAACGGTTTCCCATGTAGTACAATGGTTCTCTAACTTTTTGAAGTCGGTATGCATTTAAAATTCTACAAATAATTGCAGGGAGCACTACTACATGCAAATTTCTGAAAAATGTGTGGTAACAGATGAATCAAATATTTAAAAAAAAAAAAAAAAAAATAAAACCAGTATATTTTAAAGTATAACTTATATGGTTTTTTTAAATATCACTTATATATTACTTTGTTTGTAATCAACAAACTATTTCAAATTTCATTACATTTTGAGACACTTAATAAGTCATCATCCTCATCAGTAGTGTCGAACCAGCCCCATGTTGAGCCATGGCCATCTCCCTACTGGTAGATTTTGAGATGCTTTCTTTTTTACGGGGTAGGATTGTCAGCCCTACTCCCAAACGCCTTACAGCCATATTGGATAGGGCTCTAAGGTTTAAAGTGGATTCCGAACCATTACAAACATCCATGGCACTGCTGGGATTCGAAAGCTGTAGCACCGAAACCAGAGCACTAGCCACTCTTACATCAGGTCCCGCTTAATAAGTCACTATGTTGATTTATTAATGTTTATCAATATCATAATAAAACGCATATTGAAGATGACTAGATATAAGTAATGATTAATGTGCAGCATCAAATTTATATTTTATTGTAGAATAATATGAAAATTCCCGTGTTATCGTTCTGAAGAAGATATTGCTGTAGATTTCTTCTCAATATCTCCAAATACCCAGCTTGTGCCCCAATGTTGTTAACGTGCTGGAGAATACTGGTTCGAATCTACTGGTGGTATATGTGGAAGTCACGGGTTTCATTAATGTGATGATTATGTGACAGCATATGTTACAATCTACATCGTATCCAGAGTCAGTCTGACTGTCAGGCAACATCTACAGGCACAAGTAGTAAGGCTATTAGGCGACATTCATAACAAACAATTTGACTGTCAAGGAAATATCCATAACGGACAATCTGACTGCCAAGCAATATTCCTAACAGACAATTTGACTATCAAGCAATATCCATAATAGACAGTCTGTCAAGCAATATAACAGACAATCTGACTGCTTAAAAACCATAACAGGAAGTCTGACTGTCAAGTAATATCCCTAACAGATAGTCTGATTGTCAAGAAAATCCATAACAGACAATCTGACTGTGAAGCAATATTCATAACAGACAATCTGACTGCCAAGCAATATTGCTAATAAAAAATTTGACTATCAATCAATATCCATAATAGGCAGTCTGACTGCCAAGCAATATTCCTAACAGGCAATTTGACTATCAAGCAATATCCATAACAGGCAGTCTGACTGCCAAGCAATATTCCTAACAGACAATTTGACTATCAAGCAATATCCATAATAGTCAGTCTGTCAAGCAATATAATAGACAATCTGACTGTTCAATAACCTTAACAGGAAGTCTGACTGTCAGGTAATATCCATAACAGACAATCTGACTGTCAAGCGATATTCATAACAGACAATCTGACTGTTTAATATCCATAACAGGAAGTCTGACTGTCAAGTAATATCCCTAACAGACAATCTGACTGTCAAGTAATATCCCTAACAGACAATCTGACTGTCAAGCGATATTCATAACAGACAATCTGACTGTTTAATATCCATAACAGGAAGTCTGACTGTCAAGTAATATCCATAACAGGCAGTCTGATTGTCAAGCAATATCCATAATAGGCAGTCTGTCAAGCAATGTTCATAACAGACAATCTGACTGTTCAAAAACCATAACAGGAATCTGACTGTCAAGTAATATCCATAACAGACAGTCTGATTGTCAAGCAATATCCATAATAGACAATCTGACTGTTCAATAACCATAACAGGAATCTGACTGTCAAGTAATATCCATAACAGACAGTCTGATTGTCAAGCAATATCCATAACAGGCAGAATGAAAAAAGGCAGTCAGGTAACATATACCACTGGTTGTCTTACTGTCCGTGCGAGACGCATATGAAAGCGCCACGAATAGACAGTCAAAATGCCTGTTGGGAATTTTATGTACAACGCCCAAATGTGGGGCAATTTCCTTTAAAATTCCACCCAAGCGGAAATATTTCCTCCAGTTCCATCGAAGGCTATTTACAGCACTCAATAGATAAACATAACTTTTTGATGTACATAAAAAATATCTAAAACGATATACAGAGCAACACAATGCAATACAAAAACAAGTAATATATATATAAAAAAAAATTAAATTAAATTCTTATTTTTTTTTTCACTGCATTGCAGAAAGTCCTTTATAAATAATGTTCATTCATTTTTTTAAGTTTATCTGGCGCCATCTATTGGTAGATATATACAAATTAAATCTAAAAAAACTAAAATGAATTAATTAAATTTAATGACTGAATTAATATTTGAAAAAACTGTATCAACATCCAGTGTCATCCACTACGAGTTCAAAAAAAAAAATGTATTTGAACTTGAGCGGATGAATAAAAAGTATTTTATGAACGATTGAAAATTTGAACAAGATATATATAGGGAGCGTGTGAGCTAATAGAAGGAATTGAATAAATTGCGGTGCATTCATATGGATCAATGATAATATTCACACAGAAAAATTGTTCATTATATCTTTAAAAATATTTATTATTTATGCAGTCATATATTCAAACAATAATCATTTTGCAAATGTATATTAAAATAGTAAATATTGATTATATTTATTTAATATATTATTAATAAACGATTAATAAGGCAATAACGAAGGAAACGCTTATAAGTTAAACCCAAAAAGTGAAATGAAATGGTCCCATTAACTGATTCGAACAAAACTACGTTCCCTTTATTTTTTAAAAAACAACAACCCCTACCTCGCTGACCCCTCATCACTAACATAACATATGATTAATAATTATATTCATTTAATAACTGGTTTTATATTTCATTCAACATTTGTAAAAAGCGTAAAAATAATTGCTGGATTTTTTTTTCTTTTCAATTTGTTAAAAAAACTATTTACTGTCTGAAAATGTTAGTATTACATAGAAATTTAAAGTGTACAAATAACCTTTTTTTGTTCTAATGCAGCTGGCAAACACTTAGACAATTGTCTTGGACACCTTAAGTAAAGCGCTGCACCGACGTTACTCACTTAGCACTACCCAGGAGGTGCGTGTAGCTTGAAGATAAGCTAAAATTAAATGTTACTTACTTTTTACTGAGAAAAGTTCTCTTTTCCAATAAATCAGAGAATAATAAAAGAAATATTTGTATATATATATATATATATATATCTAACATACATACACACAAACATATATATATAATGATAAGATACAGTTGTGCATACATATTTTAGCATACATATTTATACACGCAATTTGTGCATACATATTTTAGATTCACCACTAAGTCTATCAATGGAGAAATTACAATTTTAAAATAAATTTGAATTAAGTAATTTAAAATGTATTAATTTGTCCTTTAAACTCTACGAATATTTGTATTTTTGATTAAATATTCAAATTCTATGTTAACAATAATTTAATATACGATTCTTATTTTTGAATAATATTAATTATTTACTAAAACACAAAAAACATATAGTTTATCTATAGCCGACAATTGTCTTAATTCTGGACATCTGCCTGGCACGCATCCACATTTAACGACGAAACCATATACGAATAGTGGTTCACATAAAACTATTCTCACCAATTCGGAGAGACCATACACAGCGATTGGTTCGTGCTTAATGCACCAGCCATCTGGCCGACCCTCCCTAAATGACCCCGAACAGTGTCCGGCAGAGGTTATAAAGTCAGTCCGGAGCCGATCCGGGCTTTTATTGCGGAAATAGGCCCAGAACTCCCGAATCTGGGGAAAGTTTTACTGCACAGCTAAAGATAGTTGCAGGGAGTAACCTTTCACCATGATGCCTTCACACATGCAGGACTTTTGTATTAAGGGGTGCAAGAATGGAGTTATCGCTTTATCCAGCATGAGATTCTTTCTTATCTAGAGGGGTGGTTTATTTGGAGGAGGAAGTCTGAGCTTTTTATTTTGAAAGGGTTTGTCATTGATGTGAAATACTCAGTTAATTTCTGTTTTTATCGTCTCATTATCCACATCATAATGGAAGAAATACTACATGGGTAGTACGATAGCTGATTACATATTTTTTGTGTTCATACTACACGTAAGACACTGGTTAATTTATGGATATTTTTAAATAATATCTCTTACTAGAATTTACTTAAATCTTTTAGTATTTTAATTGGATTATCTCTTTAGCTGATAGTAAGAATGGCACGTGTTTCACTTTAGTTTTGTGCTACTGATCTTTTGATACCCTGTTTCTAGTAGACGGGTGGTACCTTCATGTGTAGGTATATAAGGAGGCCAAATCTTACTGATATATAATAAAAAGAAATAATAAGCTAAAGATAATTGTATGGAGTAATCTTTCACCATGATGCCTTCCCACATGCAGGACTTTTGTATTAAGGGGTGCAAGAATGGAGTTATCTCTTTATCCAGCAAGATTCTTTCTTATCTAGAGGGGTGGTTTATTTGAAGGCGGAAATCTGGGCTTTTTATTTTGAGAGGGTTTGCCATTGATGTGAAATACTCAGTTAATTTTTGTTTTTCATTAACTCTAATTCTTTATTGCACACTTCATAATGGAAGGGGCCGTATGAGACACCAAATTTGTAATGATTACTTTCAGGGATAGAATATAAAGAATTCTCACTCTCTTCTACTTCTTCAAACGCAAAGGATTGAAATTCTACCTTACATATTTATTGTGTTCATACAACGCGTAAAACACTGGCTCATTTGTGGATACTTTTAAATAATATATCTAATTAGAATTTACCTAAGTCTCTTAGTATATGAATTTGATTATCTCAGTTTATATGATGGTAAGAATGACACCTGACTAACTTTACTTTTGTGTTACTGTTTTTTTTATACCCTGCTTCTTGTAGACGGGCGGTACTCCTCATTTCTAGGTATACCAAGTGGCCAAATTTTATTGAAATATAATAAAAAGTAAATATTATATTTAAATTGTTATTAGCAATTAGTTATTATAGCTTTACCCTCGGAGACTTATCAAGTTTTGTAGTACTGTATTTTGGAAATACTAATAAGTTTACTACAGGGAAACGGTAATATAAATTATTATACATTCTTATTATCTTGGAAATTGATCCTTTTATGTATAAGTAAGCTTTCCTAGGCATACTTCCTATCTATTGCCATGTTGATACTTCGCTTCTGATGGCGTTACCGCTCACTTCTATTGTTTTTTTAATCGTTATTAGACGTTTTGCATTCACGGCTGGGATTATTTTTAAATGTATGGTTTCCATACATTTAAATGTTGAATTTCATATAAAGGTTTATTATCATAATATTTATTTAGTTTATTTCTTTGATTTAAAAATTTGTAAATTTTTTTTTCATGTTTAAGAAAACTAAGGATCTGAGGAACTCTGTATCTGAGGAACGCCAAATCCTATCTGCTAGTATTAAAATACGTAGAGCTTTGTTACACGTGTTTAAGACAATAAACTAATGCAATGGATAGGATAAAATTTTAAATTGCAATGGATAGGTATGGGTCCTTGTTCGGACGTTACGTTGTAATGTACAGGTTGTATAGCTGGATTGTAACGGGGAGTGGTTTGGTTGAGATATTTGAGGCATTGATTGGAGAAATCACAGCTTTATTTACACACACACAAACACCACACACATACAATTAGAGGCGTACAATATTTAACACATTTAAAGACAGATAATTATAGATTCCTAGAAGGACTCCATTTCTAAGTCGAAAACCCAAAAATAAGATGCACGCAAGGTGCGCGGGATATATTTCCTTCCTTGGTGAGAGTCTGTAGGCCAACTAATACGCAGAGTTACGTTAAATATACTTCCTCTCGGGATAAGAGATTATAAACTATATATTTCTCAGTGGTTGTGCAGTTGCATTATACTTCCTCACGGGAGAGAGTCTCGAGGCCTATTGACCATTTCTCCTGTACGCCACAGGGTACGCCCCTCCTGCCAATTTGTAGTAGGAATCGTGGTTACAAAATGAATTTCGAGAGACAGTTTTCAAAAACTTTTTAACAAGAGTAACTACAATGTGTAATGAAAACAATTTCTCGACTATAACAGAAATGTTTGTCAATCTTAAATAATATGATTTATATTTTATTAATTGCATGGATTTATTAGTGTACCAAGTAGTAACTTATGCTGCAGCTATTTCTGTGAAAAAGTGTAGATTGAATTGAGTTTATCTACTCCATCTATCAATGCTTTTTATTGACTGTTAAATTTTTTTGTTGGCAAGTTTCTTGCCTTCTCTAATACAAATACAAGTGAAGCAGTAAACCTTTGAAAGATCTTCGGGAATTAATCACACAGTTCTAAAGAACGACATTGGCATTACAAAGATATTCGGGAAATAATCGCACAGTTCTAAAGAACGACATTGGCATTACAAAGATATTCGGGAACTAATCGCACAGTTTTAAAGAACGACATTGGCATTACAAAGATATTCGGGAACTAATCGCACAGTTCTAAAGAACGACATTGGCATTACAAAGATATTCGGGAAATAATCACACAGTTCTAAAGAACGACATTGGCATTACAAAGATCTTCGGGAAATAATCACACAGTTCTAAAGAACGACATTGGCATTACAAAGATCTTCGGGAAATAATCACACAGTTCTAAAGAACGACATTGGCATTACAAAGATATTCGGGAACTAATCACACAGTTCTAAAGAACGACATTGGCATTACAAAGATTAATCACACAGTTCTAAAGAACGAATTGGCATAAAAGATCTTCGGGAAATAATCACAGTTCTAAAGAACGACATTGGCATTACAAAGATCTTCGGGAAATAATCGCACAGTTCTAAAGAACGACATTGGCATTACAAAGATCTTCGGGAAATAATCACAGTTCTAAAGAACGACATTGGCATTACAAAGATAAATAATCGCACAGTTCTAAAGAACGATTGGCAATATTCGGGAAATAATCACAGTTCTAAAGAACGACATTGGCATTACAAAGATATTCGGGAAATAATCGCACAGTTCTAAAGAATTGGCATTACAAAGATCAAATAATCGTTCTAAAGAACGACATTGGCATTACAAAGATCTTCGGGAAATAATCGCACAGTAAAGAACGACATTGGCATTACAAAGATCTTCGGAAATAATCGCACAGTTCTAAAGAACGACATTGGCATTACAAAGATCTTCGGGAAATAATCGCACAGTTCTAAAGAACGACATTGGCAAAGATCTTCGGGAAATAATCGCACAGTTCTAAAGAACGACATTGGCATTACAAAGATCTTCGGGAAATAATCGCACAGTTCTAAAGAACGACATTGGCATTACAAAGATAAATAATCGCACAGTTCTAAAGAACGACATTGGCATTACAAAGATATTCAACAATCACACAGTTCTAAAGAAAAGATATTCGAACTAATCACACAGTTCTAAAGGACGACATTGGCATTACAAAGATATTCGGGAACTAATCACACAGTTCTAAAGGACGACATTGGCATTACAAAGATCTTCGAAATAATCACACAGTTCTAAAGGACGACATTGGCATTACAAAGATCTTCGGGAAATAATCACACAGTTCTAAAGAACGACATTGGCATTACAAAGATCTTCGGGAAATAATCACACAGTTCTAAAGGACGACATTGGCATTACAAAGAGAAATAATCACACAGTTCTAAAGGACGACATTGGCATTACAAAGATCTTCGGGAAATAATCACACAGTTCTAAAGAACGACATTGGCATTACAAAGATCTTCGGGAAATAATCACACAGTTCTAAAGGACGACATTGGCATTACGGGAAATAATCACACAGTTCTAAAGGACGACATTGGCATTACAAAGATATTCGGGAAATAATCACACAGTTCTAAAGGACGACATTGGCATTACTAATCACAACTAAAGACGACATTGGCATTACAAAGATCTTCGGGAAATAATCACACAGTTCTAAAGAACGACATTGGCATTACAAAGATCTTCGGGAAATAATCACACAGTTCTAAAGAACGACATTGGCATTACAAAGATCTTCGGGAAATAATCACACAGTTCTAAAGAACGACATTGGCATTACAAAGATCTTCGGGAAATAATCACACAGTTCTAAAGAACGACATTGGCATTACAAAGATCTTCGGGAAATAATCACACAGTTCTAAAGAACGACATTGGCATTACAAAGATATTCGGGAAATAATCACACAGTTCTAAAGAACGACATTGGCATTACAAAGATCTTCGGGAAATAATCACACAGTTCTAAAGAACGACATTGGCATTACAAAGATCTTCGGGAAATAATCACACAGTTCTAAAGAACGACATTGGCATTACAAAGATATTCGGGAAATAATCACACAGTTCTAAAGAACGACATTGGCATTACAAAGATCTTCGAAATAATCACACAGTTCTAAAGAACGACATTGGCATTACAAAGATCTTCGGGAAATAATCACACAGTTCTAAAGAACGACATTGGCATTACAAAGATCTTCGGGAAATAATCACACAGTTCTAAAGAACGACATTGGCATTACAAAGATCTTCGGGAAATAATCACACAGTTCTAAAGAACGACATTGGCATTACAAAGATCTTCGGGAAATAATCACACAGTTCTAAAGAACGACATTGGCATTACAAAGATCTTCGGGAAATAATCACACAGTTCTAAAGAACGACATTGGCATTATAAAGTAGTGTCCACAGTATATATGTCAATAATGATAGGATAATATATCATTCTTCTCACGAGAAGAGATACAGAAATAAAAATAATTAATTTAAGAAACACTCTTTAATTTTTATTTACAATAGCTTGTAAATAAAAATTAAAGTGTGTTTTCATGATCCTGACAGTGGCTCTCCTCTTGAAGCCGGTATAGGTCTAGTACAGGCAGAGCAATCTTCCCTCTTATGCTGTTTCTTCAATCTTCAATTATCAAGTTATTCAGTTTATTTGAAGCTGTACCTTATTTTTAATGCCAATAACGATATTTCAGGAGACAAATGTTAAATTAATGGACTTTTTAAAATTGCTTTTATAAAGATTTTAAAGCATTTTTTATTTCTAAATATCTTCTGATTCACATTCTGTCTATTATTGCAAGTACTCTCAAATTCCCAATTATAGCGATGTCGATTTTTTTAAAAAATGTTCATCTAACAATCATAAAAGTTTTAATGAAAGTTTCGAAAAAAAAAAAAACCCCTTCTGTTTTTCTTTTAAATTTAATTTCGTAGAAGAAAAATCAATTTCTATCATTCCGAGAATTTGAATGATATTGATTTATTTTTATCTTCTTTGTTAAATGAATTTAATAAAAAAGTAATAAAAATGATACATCAGTTATTTTTTTCTGACATGTATTCACTTCATTTTCTTTATGCATACATTAATTCTTAGGTTTTAAATCGATTTCGTTAAATCAACATCTGATAAAATTGATATCGGAAAAAAAAAAAAAAAAAAAAAAAAAAAAAAATGGAATATTTCATTTTTACCAATCTAAATTCGTTTCACTCTTTTCATTTAATTCAGTCATTGCAATTGGTTTATCGTCCTTTTTAAAAATTGATTAAAAAAATGTGCCGGAATGTAAAAAAAAAAAAAAAATAAATAAATAAACTTGACTTTATTGACATCCATTTAAAGTAAGAAAATTTAAATGTTATATTTATAAGCTTTAATTTAAAAAAATATTTGTATATAACATTACAAAAAATTGTTTGAAATAAAGTTTACAAGAGTAAAAATAAATGCAAATCTGTGCTTTTGTTTATTTAAGCTTATTCGAAAATCGAATCAGTATTGTGGTTAATTATGACTTAATATAGCGATTAGTACATTGTTTTGTCCCGACTCGGGGCTCAGTGACAAAGCTGGCCGTTGGTGAGCATTAGGGGAGAGGTTCATTCCGCTGGCGGCTTTATTGTAAACACTGCATCAATGTGATCTCTTAGGGTGCCCTATGTCTTTGGGCCGCAAGGTCAAGACAAAAAGAAGCTGCATTATTTACCATGACCTGTCTGTCTAAGTTTACACAGGATCATGGACTTGGTCTAAATGTTGATATCGACCAAGTGGGATAAGAAACACACATGCAGGGGGTTATTAAAATAATGGAAACATCTGAGAATAAAAGTGATATTTTTAAATACGCTTCGTAAGCATTAAAATATAATAATTGATATCAGTGTTTTTAAATAGAAATTCATGTATTCAGGTAGTATGCGGTAGCTTTATTGAAATACCGTAAATCTTGAATTTATTTCAAACATGTCAAAAATCAGACCTTTCAGATTTTCAAGAGGCCGTATTGTAGAAGCCCGTCTAGCTGGAACAAGTGTAACCAAAAAATCCCAACTTTTAGGCATTTCTAGAGGTACGGTATCTAAAGCCATGATAGCATACACACAGCGTGGCAAGACAAGCTCGGCGAAGCAAAAGAGTGGACGGAAAGAGAAGTTCAGTGAAAGAGACCGATGGGTATTGAAGCGGATTGGGATGTCTCAAAAGCGAACAACTACAGCAAAAGTGACCGCAGAGCTCAACCAGCATCTGGATTCTCCATTATTAATCATTACAATTAGAAGGCACCTTCATAAACAGAACATTTACGTCAGAGCAGCAATTCCCAAGCCACTTGTAACAGATGTTAATGCCAGACGTCGTCTACAGTGGTGCCACACTCACGAAACCTGGTCGATTGATAAGAGTAAGAAAGTAATACAGTCTGACGAATCGTCTTTCCCACTTTTCCTTACAACAGGGCGGGTGTACGTTTGGAGGACACCTGTACAAGCGTATGATCGTGATTGTCTCCTTCCAACTGTCAAGTATGGAGGTGGATTTGTCATGACATGGGCAGCCGTGTCGTGGTTTTCTGCTGGACCAATCGCAACCCTGAAAGGAAGGATCACCGGGGAGAAGTATAGAGAATTTTGAAATAGCTGACTAGGTCCATCCTATGATGCAAACTTCGTTTCCTGCAGAAAATGGAATTTTCCAGGGTGATAATGCACCCGTCCATGCAGCAGGACTTGTCCAATCATGGTTTGATGAACACGAGGATAAAGTTAAACATCTACCTTGGCCCTCACAGTCACGACCTCAATATCAATGAACCGTTATGGTCTATTTTAGAGCGTTCAATAAGGAATCGATATCCTCCACCGGCATCTCTCCCAGAACTTTCAAAATATCCTATGAAGAATGACACAATATTCCTCTAAACACTATTCAGCACTTGTATGAACCGATTCCTAGGCGAATCCAAGCTGTATTACACGCCAAAGGCGGTCCTACACCATACTAATAAAGGATTATTTATAAATCTGTGGTGTTTCCACTAGTTTGATAACCCCTCATACTTTGTCCCCTTCTAAATATATCGTTCTGCTCCCCTTCAAAACTTTAGGGTCTCTTAAAAAAATAAACAATGCAATAAGTTATGAATCAACACTTAAAGAAATAAACTTTTCTGTGATAAAATCTCTCTGAAGAAACAGAAAAGCGTGATAAATTGTGATTTCACAGGAAACGAATCACGTGAAATATCGTTATTGCACACCTTCCATCAGGGGAGGAATTAACGAAAAACAAATCACTAAAAAAAGAAAAAAATATGCAATTATACTCCTGCTATACATCACCCTACACGCATTTCCCGGAAGTTAATTAAATGGAAAATTCCATTTCCAAAGCGATGACTCGTTCGAAGCAGTTCGGAATATTATTATATTCCTTCGAAATGAATCCCTAGGGGGGTTGATCACGATATCCCATCTCCACCCCTTGCACAGAGAAGGGGGGTGGAGCTCGGAACGAGTTCTTCCGTGATCGAAAACGAAAAAGCTGAAGAAAGCTCAACTGCAAGCCTCCCTCAACATCGATTAAACCCAGTGGAATCGTTTAATCGATATCAATGAAAAGGATTTCGATTATGGTGGAATTTATCGGAAATAAGCAATAGAATATTTCGAATTGTTAAATATGTCAGTTTATTTTAAGTGAATAAGTAGCTATGTGATATGACACTTCGAAATCGATAAAGTGTTTACTGAAAACTTGGAGACATTTTTGTCCTTTCACTGGTTGGTATAAGGAATGATTTTTATTGTTGGCTTGCGAAAATAATATTTATTTGATCATTCATGGGGATAAATTGCGTTAAACTTTATAAAAGTTAGATTAGAATCCATTGTTAGTAATTTTAACAAAAGCAGTTGTTGGACATGAATATTTAAATTGGTGCTAAGAAAAATCATTATTTCGTTTTCTGTAAACATATATTTATCTAGTATATTAGAAAAATGCAAGAAGCTCATATCAATAGGATTCATCGGTGTCAAATGATGCATAAAAGCATCTTTTACATATAGTTAATAATATCTTAAATACAATCGATGCTGCTTATAATATATTTCTGAATATATTTGAAGATAAACATACAGGTATACACTAATCTAAAGAGCTGAAAAATTTGAAAACAAGATTGATTAAACAAAAAAACTAATATTTTATTAATCATTATGTTACTTACTTCAACAATCTTGAATTACACTCAAGAGCCAAAACATTATGACCACCTGTCAATAACGAGTTGGCCCACCTTTGGCGTGCAACACAGCTTCAACCCGCCTTGGCATGGATTAATACCACCACTTAATACCAGTTAAATACCACTTCCACCTGATCACGTGCCTTCCACGTCATCTTGGCGAGTTCATTGCAAAATGTAGGGGTGGTCATAATGTTTTGGCTCTTGAGTGTATTTAACAACAATCTATTACCTATAACTTATCAACAACCTACTTCGATTATCTTGAATCACTTAACAACAGCCTACTATTTATAACTAATTAACAACATACTTTGACTATCTTGAACTACTTAACAACAACTTACTATTTTTACAGTTGAACATTTTGTCGTTTATAAGGCATTTTACTCTCTAAATGAATTTCTAGTAAAATACCAAGAAAGAAGAAATACCAAGATGACATATGTATAAAAAGTTTTGACATTCAAGGATAAGCTACATTCATTTTTCCCTTTTGCATATGTTGATGGTGCAGATGCAAGATTAATAAAATTAAATGTTGATGGTGTAGATATAAGATCAGCAGGAATAATTCTTGGTGTGAATGCAAGATTTACAGTGGTAGCAGAGCCAGTATACTACGGTTGTGCAGAAGTTATCGGTTTGAATTTTTTATAGGGTGGACAAAATATACCAACTATTTTATTATCAGTAATTATAAGCTAAACAAATGGATTGAACATTATTTGTATGTACTTGTTTGCTCAACATAAAAAGTTGATATAGACTAGTTGATTGGTTGACCATTGCCTAGATGAAATATTAGTTTTCGAGCATCAGAATATAAGGAGTTTTTCATTATGTTTATTGTCTGTATCTTCTTTTTGAGATGCCAATGACAGGCATATTTTTAAGCTTGGTGGACGGAGCTGCTGGAAAATGATACATTTAGTTAAGCTATTATTGATCTAACTACAATAATTTAAAAGCTAAGTACTTTGGCACAGATAACTGTTTCAGAGTCCCTTTGTTTTTAAAGCATGACAAGTAAAAATGTCCTATAGACACTGATTAGAAAAAGACGGCACTAATGGAATGATTTCTGTTCGGTAAGTATCTTTAATTTGGAAGCCCGTAACGATATCGACCAGGTTACTCATGACTACATTGAAGGATGATTATATACTTATTCAGCTATCAAAGCTAAGTAATTTGGCACAGGTAACTTCTTCAACGTGCCTTTGTTTTTAGAGCATGGTAAGCAAAAGTGTCCTATAGACACTGATTAGAACACCTAAAGACAACACCTTTAGGATTATTTTTGTTTGGTATTACTTACCAGTCTCGAACTAAGCAGCTTTAATTTGGAAGACCTTAAAGCTATTGACTTGGTTGCTCCAGGCAACATTACATGATCATTATATACTTATTCTAACGTAACGTAACGTAACGGAAGGTGTTTAGTTGGAGTACCAGGGAATTTACCGTACCTCCATATCAATAATTATTATTAAAACATAATTTTAAAATCCAAAAGATGAGCTAAGGAAAGAATATTAAACGAGCCCATGCTCGGGGAGAATTCACAGGAGTAAAAAGGTTAGTAAATACAAAATTTAAAATAATAGTTCACAAAAGTATTTAAAAATAAAAACTGTGGCAATTAAAAGGAGTTAAAAAATAACCGTTACGAAACCACGAAAACTTCTGGCTGGCTGAAGAGAAAGAGAAAAGGAAAGGGGAGGGCAGAGTTATAAACAAACCAAAACTATAACGTTTCGAAGTTCTCCGTTGGAGCGACCTTGAAAGTAAAGAGCGATTCCGAAGCTGTCAAAATAAACTACAGTGGTGGAAAATGGTTCTAAACTAAAAATGGTTCTTCTTTTTGGAATCGGAGAATGAAGTTCGCATCAAAACGGCAGAGTGAAATGTCTGGCACAGAGCTTTTTCACCCCGGGTCAAAGTGAACTATCAAAGCTAAGTAATTTGGCATGGATTATTAGTACTTTTCATTATGAGTACTTTTCCAACGTGCCTTTGTGTCGAGTCACGTGTCACATGGTAAATAAAAGTGTTCTATAGACATTGATTAGAACACCTATAGAATTATTTCTGTTGGGGATTACTTACCGATCTCGAATTAGGCACCTTCAATTTGTAAGCCCCTTTACATTATCGACAGGCAACATGACATAATCATTATATACTTATTTTAGCTATCAAAGCTAAATAATTTGGTATGGATAACTTCTTCATACCAGAATGGTATAGAAAAGTTATGGTATGGCCTATAGTCTATGGTATATGTCGTAGTATGTCTATAGGTCGTATAGAACACTTTTAGTATCCTATAGACTGTCTCGAACTAGATACTTTTAATTTGAAAGCCCTTAACGCTATTGACCAGGTTGCTTCAGGCTACATTACATGATCATTATATACCTATTCTAACTGTAATCTATCCACTACAGTACCAGCTTATAGAAATATAATGGGCTTTATTATTATGGTGAATTATTTTGACTAATATAAAACATCTTCAAAATTTACACAAAGGTAAATAAATACACGGCCCGGAAATAGTTTTAAATAAATAAATTATATTCTTTAGTCTTTCCTCCACAACAACTTTCTTTAAACAAAGATATAATTTTCAAAAGAAACTCTCAAAACTTTTAAAGCTTTCTGCTTTCACGTCTGAATACAAAACAAATACGGGTAAAAAAAAAAAAGATAAAAAGAGAAACCTCTCTAATTCTCTTTGTAATTTCGTACACAATAAAACCATTAAATACGGTACTAGTTAGAATTGCATTCACTCAATAGTCGGCGTATCCATGGCAACTAATAGCGGGTAGTTAACAATTCTCTCTTTTCCAAAAGGCAATCAATCAGGTTGCATTTGCATATGTGTCATGTTGTTTTGGACAAGTCCGGGTTTGAATCGCAGACTGATAAAAATTGAAAACTTTTGCGTAAATTTATAAGCCGGGAATTGCAAAATTACGTGATTGGCCACCATTTGGTGAGAATTTCGTACAATTAAGTCAATGGTGTTACGTGACAAATAAAATGACTTTCACAGTAGGTCGAAAAAGTTTTGAAAATAAAATAAAATAAAAATAAAAATAAGATTTCTGAATTCTGTGTACAATTCAATGCAGAAAGATTGCAATTGCATTTCTTGCATAGATTTAGTGATAAATATTTTAGCAGGAGGGGACAATCCAAATGATCTTATGGGTCAGTAAAATAATACATCATATAAAAGACATTTTTTTTGGAGTGAAATATTGAAGCATAATCAGTTATTATTTTTGTGTTTACTATTATTGCTTTAAACTGTAGGTCCCAGTCTAACATGACTGTAGAGCGTTGTGCGTAGGGCTGATAACCCTACCCCGTAAAAAAGAAGACATTTCATGTTTCGAAATCTGCCAATAGGCATACGGCCTTGGCGCACCATGGCAATAATAGTAAACATTATGATTATGATGTTTACTATTATTCTTACATGTAAACCTAGATAATATAATAATGATAATACTAAACGCACTTTGTAAGGAAATATATAACTTTAGAAATTAAATATATAAATATAAACGAAATAAAAAAGGAAATCATTAAAAAATATTTATTTTACTACAGCAATTTTTGTTCCCCCACTCTTTCACTTAACTTTTGCAAATCGATCTCAAACTGGATATTTGCACATCGTAAGGGGTGTTGCAGGTGAGTGTCCGTTATGTTTGAGCGTGTTTTGTGTTTGATCAATTTCATTTTAATAAAAAACGATTCACAGGTGTAAGTTGAAAACTTTTACGTAAATTTATGAGCAGGGAATTGCAAAACTGGGCACCATTTAGTGAGAATTTCGCACAAATAAGTCGATGGTGTTGCGTGACAAATTAAAGTGACTTTCACAGTAGGTCGAAAAAGTTTAGGGGAAAAAAAAAAAAAAAAAAAAGAGAGAGAAATTTTAGAATAAAAAAAAAGATTTCTGAATACTGTATAATTCAATGTAGAAAGACATCGATGATTTCTTACAAAAATATCGATGTATTTTCAAACATGTTAACGCCAGATTTAGTGATATTTTAGTCTTCAATTAATACATAATTGGTGCATTAGAAAACAAAAGCATTTCTTCCTTTAAATCAGAGGGGGACAACCCTAATGATCTTGCAGGCCACTTTGGAAATGCACTAGATTTAGATTCACTATAGACATTTTTGGGAGTGAAAAATTAAAACGTTATGAGTTATTATTTGTTTAATATTATTCTTACATGCAAACATAGATAATATATTGATACTAAAAGCACATTGTAAAGAAATTTATAACACTAAAAATGAAATAAATATAAACGAAAAAAAAATGAAATCATTAACTTATATTTATTTTACTAGTGCAATACTTGTTTTACTATTTCATTTAGTCTTTGCAAATCGATCTCAATTTGGGTATTTGCGCATCGTAATGGGTGTTGCAGGTTAGCGTCCGTTATGTTTGAGCGTGTTTTGTGTTAGGTCAATTTCATTTTCGAAAAAACGATTCGCAGGTTTAAATTGAACCAAAAGCTCTAACAAGTTCAACTAAGAGTCTGGTTTGCCCTGCTATTAACAATCAAATGTGCGTATCTAGGGATGGTCATTGCGTCACTGATGCCACTTAAAGTGAAACATGGAACCTGCTATATTAGATGTTCCAAGATGCACGTGCATCATGAGTTCGCAGAATATAATTTAATTATTCTGTAAACTGATAACTGTAAACTCATAAATAAAGCAGGCAATATGTGTCGTCTATTCGCAAGAATAGATGACACATATTGCCTGTTACATGGTGTTAATCTCATAATTTCGATAGTTAATTTTTGAATATATGGCTGCACACATAATGTATTTTTTAATACATTCTTTTTCACTATTTTTCCATTATAAAATAAATATATTTTGTAAAAGTGTGATAAATCTCACGGGCTGGAAAAATATTCAAGGCGGGCCGCGGATTGGCCACCCCTGTATTTTAGTTTTCAATTAAATACAATACATAATTGATGTATTAGAAAACAAAATCATTTTTCCCTCTAAATACAACCAAATAAACAATGTAAATTCAAATTAATTATGAAAATTATCAATAAACTAAAATTTAACACGGATTTGCATATTTATAAAAAAAAAAAATCTCCCGTAAAGACACAGGTGTGTGTTTATTGTTGATAGTGAACATTCATATAGATTTAGAAATATGAACAAACCGAGGTATACTGGTGGTGATCCATGGCAAAAAAAAAAAAATCTTGTTTGATAGTTTTATAAATCTATTTAAATGGTGATAATTATGCCACATAAAAACTTTACAACTAGTTTAACTTAGAAGACATTTAGAAACGTGAACATAACTTTTTGTCGTAATAAACATTTGCTTAATGCAAGGGTCTCCAAACTACGGCCCGCCAGAGTCATCAATCCGGCCCGCGACAGCGAATAGCTTATTGTTGCTGAAATAAGTTGGATAAAAAAGCACTGAATGATAATAACTCGGTTTTATTGACTTGCTAGGTAAAGCTTAATGACAAGCATAATACGCAGAAAATTTAACTTAAGCATAACAAATGACAAGTAATTGAAATGAATCAAGCTAACATTATAAACTAATGAACATCCCGCGGTTACCCTCGGTAGTTATGTTGGGGTAAAGAGTATCGCATATGTATGTATATCGATGTTTGGAATGTATATATCCTGAATCAAACATAGGATTTTTATCCTGAAAATCCCTCAGGAACGGAAAAGCTAAATTAACGCGAATGAAATCGCGGGGTATCCACTTGCACAAAAATACTAATAAGATTTATGTAATTGTGATTTTTCACTGACAATAATTTTTAGTTGTGGATCAATTTTACTTGTACCAATTATTAAAAGAGTTTTAAGATGCTCATCGGTTAACTTAGAACTGTAAACATTCTTTGTGTACTTCATTTTGGAGAATGCTTTCTCACACAAGTAAGCATTAACAAAAACGGAAAACTGTCCACGAGAAAATTTATGTAAATTATCAAATTATATCAGTGGAAGACTCTTATAAAACTACAACAAAGATGAGTTTTGATATTTGTTCTTAATAATATCACTATACTGTAAATCAATAGTTTCCATTTGAAGTTCCGGCGCTAGGGTTTCAATGTCAGTATCAAAAGGATTTTGAAAAATCTTAATTTCAGAGCGTGTACTCGGCAACTAGTCTAGAAATTATACATACTGGCAGAAAAATTAAAACGGTTTTGGACCTTGGTACTTACTGGAGTAAACAGTATGATCCTAAGGCTGAAAAGTTTGGAGACCCTGGCTTAATGGATTGATTATGCTGCCGAATGTTGGCGTATTCTTGTGACTGGTTGATGTTCTTGTAATATCGGGATGAATTTCTTATTCATGGATTGACTGTAGTGTTGCACGTTGTCATTCTGCGAAACACTTAAACTAGTTGATAAACTTGTAATATCATGGCCAATATTTTCTTAAAAGATTGATTATGATGTCGATGCTGCATATTCTTGTGTCTGGTTGATGTTCTTGTAATATAGTGATGAACTTCTATTTCATGGATTGATAGGGGCATTGAATGTTGGCATATCTTGTGAACACTAAACCTGTTGATGTTCTTGTAATATCATGACCAACGTTTTCCTGAAAGATTATCTGTGATATTGAATGTTGTATATTCCTGTCTGTTGATGATGTTCTTGTAATATCTTGACCAACTTCTGCTTAATGGATTCATAGTAGCATTGAATGGTGGCATATTCCATCACTCGCTGAAGCTGGTCGATGTTCTTGTAATATCAGGATCCATTTTTTATTAGTAGATGGACTGTGATATCAAATGTTGCATATTCTTATGTCTGGTTGATGTTCTAGTAATATTGCGATGAACTTCTGCTTAATGGATTGACTGTGGCTGAATGTGTATCATAGTCAATTCATTAAACAGAATTTAATCGTTGGTATATTCCTTTGAGCACTGAAACGTGTCGATGTTACTGTAATATTGTGAATAAAATTTTCTTAATAAATTGACTGTGATATCGAATGTCTTGGTGATGTTTTTGTAATGTCGCGACAAACTTCTGCTTAATGGATTGGCCGTGGTATTGAATGTTGGCATATCCTGTGAACACAAACTATTGATTTTCTTGTAATGTCATGACCAACATTATCTTAAAAGACTATCTGTGATATCGAATGTCGCATATTCTTGTCTGTTGGGGATGCTTTTTCAATATCAGTATGAATTTCTGCTTAATTCATTGACAGTGGCATTGAATGTTAGCATATTCCTACACTCATTGAAGTTGGTTGACGTTTTTATAATATCATGAACAATTTTTTCTTAAAAGATTGACTGTGATACAAAATATTTCACATTATTGTCTCTTGTTCATGTTCTTATAATATCGTGAACTTCTGTTTCATGGAGTGACTGTAGGCATATTCCTGAGAACACTCAAAATGTTGATGATATTGTAATATCGTTTTCTTAATAGATTGACTGTGACATCGAATGCTACATATTTTTGTATCTTGTTAATGTTTTTCAATTCCTTCTATTAGCTCACACTCTCTCTATATATATCTTGTTCAAATTTTCAATCGTTCATAAAATCTTTTTATTCATCCACTCAAGTTCAAATACATTTTTTTTGAACTTGTAATGAATGACACTTGATGTTAATGCAGTTTTTAAAAATATTAATTCATTCATCAAATTTAATAAATTAATTTGAGTTTTTTTTTAGATTTAAGTTGCATATATCTACCAATAGATGGCGTCAGATAAACTTAAAAAAATGAATGAAAATTATTTGTAAAAGACTTTTCTGCAATAGAGTGAAAAAAGAGTAGGAATTGACTTAAAAATTTTTTTAATATTATTTGTTTTAATATTATGACGAACTTCTGTTTCATGGATTAACAGTGGTAGTGAATGTTGGTATATTCTTGTGGTTGATTGATGGTGCTGCGCCTGATTGGAATGTAAAACATGAATTAACAACTTTTTAGTTAAAAAAAACATGGGCAAAAATTGGCGTAGTTCCTATAAAAGTGAAATAAAAAAATACAACTATTTATTTTATCAAAACCCAGAAATTTTACTACTTTTCAGAATTCGAATAAATATATTACTTTAAAACAAAACTAAAATTTCGTATACTCTTTCGATATCAAAGTAAAGAGGAAAAGAAATACATGCATCCACAAGTTTTCGGAGAAAGGCTTTCTCGTAAAACGCACAAAAATCGCCTCCGACTTCGGATTCAGAATTTTGTGTGTGTATTTCTTTGCATCCCACGAGATCTTGCTCTACGATGCCAGCTTCCACTGGAAATAAAAACTGGAGAGATAAAAGGTCTGGTGGCAACACAACTCGTGCTTCTTTTTTTCGCCAATCCAGACAAGAAACGCAGTGAAAGACTGGGACAACAAATGTCGGAGCAAACTTTAAGGATTTGCCAGGAGTTCCAGGAAAACAACGCTGTGTGAAACCAGAGAAGTAGATATAAAAGAGCGAAGAAAGATATAAGAGGTGGACTATGAACTGAATTCATTCCCTTTGAATAAAAGCACACCATTTCTATGTTGAGACTTGGAGTATGCATATATTCTCAGTTTTGCGATAGAGATTCATTTTTATCCTTTCATATTGGTTCTATATAGTGAACATATATGTAATCTTTATAAGGATTTTTATAATGAAAAATGAAATATACTACGCAAATATCGATCTTTATCTTTGCACTGAATTGTATTGAATCCTCTTTTGTAACACCACAAATCTTTAAATATGTTGGAAGTATAGCAATAGTAACGTGTTTTAGAAAATACCATAAAATATGCAAAAGCATTCGTCAAGGGATAATACTGTTCGATTCGTGGTTCAGTGGTAACGTGTTCACTTAACATGAAGTAGGACATAAATTCGAATCCATTGGTGACGTGAATTACAGTCATCGTTTTGAAAAACGATGAAACTGGATGGCGATTGGGAAAAACGCATGCAATGATGATGTTTTTAGCCTGAATGGTGGCACTTTTATCGAGTTTTCTCCTTGCGACACACAAATAGGAGACAGTTACACATTATTCCTCCCATTATAGTACAACAAAAAAGTGCCTGTTCTTGTATTATCGTGAACATGAGTTGTTCATGTTCTTGTATTATCGTGATCTGCTGTTTCATGGATTGACTGTTGGCATATTCCTGCGAACACTCAAAATGTTGATGATCTTATAATATCGTTTTCTTAATAGATTGACTGTGACATCGAATGTTACATATTTTTGTATCTTGTTAATGTTTTTTTTAATATTATGACGAATTTCTGTTTCATGGATTGACAGTCGTAGTGAATGTTGGCATATTATTGTGATTCAATAATGGTGCTGCGATGATTGGAATGTAAAACATGAATTAACATTAACTCTATGGTTAAAAAAACATGGGCAAACATGGGAGTAGTTCTTATAAAAGTGAAATAAAAAATACAAGTATTTATTTTGTAAAACCCAAAAAATTTTACTACTTTTCAGAATTCGAATAAATATATTACTTTAAAACAAAACTAAAATTTCGTATACTCTTTCGATATCAAAGTAAAGATGAAAAGAAATAACAACGCACAAAAATCGCCTCCGACTTCGGATTCAGAATTTTGTGTGGGCATTTCTTTGCATCCCACGAGATCTTGCTCTACGATGCCAGCCTCGACTGGAAATAAAAACTGGAGAGACAAAAGGTCTGGTGGCAACACAACTCGTGCTTCTTTTTTTCTTGAATCCAGACAAGAAACGCAGTGCAACAAATCTCGGAGCAAACTTTAAGGATTTGTCAGTAGTTCCAGGAAAACAACGCTGTGGGGAACCAGAGAAGTAGATATAAAATAGCGAGAGAGAAGATATAGGACTTGGACTATGAACTGAATTCATTTCCTTTGAATAAAAGCAAACCATTTCTATGTTGAGACTTGGAGTATGCATATATTCTGAGTTTTGCGGTAGAGATTCATTTTTATCTGTTCATATTGGTTCTATATAGTGAACATATATATATAGTTATTATAAGGATTTTTCAATTCCTTCTATTAGCTCACAGTCTCCCTATATATATATCTTGCTCAAATTTTCAATAGTTAATAAAATACATTTTATTCATCCACTCAAGTTCAAATATATTTTTTTCGAGCTTCTAGTGGAGGACACTGGATGTTAATACAGTTTCTTCAAATATTAATTCAGTAATTAAATTTAATTAATTAATTTTAGTTTTTTTTATTTAAGTTCCACATATCTACTAATAGATGGCGCCAGATAAACTTAAAAAAATGAATGAAGATTATTTATAAACGACTGTCTGCAATAGAGTGAAAAAAAAGTAGGAATTGACTTTAAATTATTTTTTTTAATATTACTTGTTTTTTTAATATTGTGACGAACTTCTCTTTCATGGATTGACAGTGGTAGTGAATGTTGGCATATTCTTGTGGTTGACTAATGGTACTGCGGCTGTTTGGAATGCAAAATATGAAATAACATTAGCTTTATAGTTAAAAAAACATGGGCAAACATGGGCGTAGTTCTTATAAAAGTGAAATAAAAAATACAACTATTTACTTTATAAAATCCAAAAAATTTTACTACTTTCCCGAATTTGAATAAATATATTACTTTAAAACAAAACTAAAATTTCGCATACTATTTCGATATCAAACAAAGATGAAAAGAAATACGTGTATCCACAAGTTTTCGGAGAGAAGCTTTCTCGTAAAACGCACAAAAATCGCCTCCGACTTCGGATTCCGAATTTTGTGTGTGTATTTCTTGCCATCCCACGAGATCTTGCTCTACGATCCAAGCCTCGACTGGAAATAAAAACTGGAGAGATAAAAGGTCTGGTGGCAACACAACTCGCGCTCCTTTTTTTTCGGGAATCCAGACAAGAAACGCAGTGGGAGACGGGAACAACAAATTTCGGAGCAAACTTTAAGGATTTGTCAGTAGTTCCAGGAAAACAACGCTGTGTGAAACCAGAGAAGTAGATATAAAAGAGCGGGAGAAAGATATAGGAGTTGGACTATGAACTGAATTCATTTCCTTTGAATAAAAGCAAACCATTTCTATATTGAGACCTGGAGTATGTATATATTCACAGTGTTGCGAAAGAGATTTATTTTTATCTTTTCATATTGCTTCTATATAGTGAACTTATAGTAGAACTGCTTCTATATATCTTCTATATAGTAATAAAAATAAAAATACATATCACATAACTTTTTAAATAAAGTCATAAGAAAAATACTTTAATAACGAAACTTCGAATTAAATTTGAATTTGTATAAAAAAAAAACCATATACATAAACATATATAAAAAACCCCATAAAAACATACATTTAAATACCCAATTTATTTACTCTGCATTTTTATTTTTAAAATTCCTGTCTAAATTGAAATTTTTTAATTTCTCCACATATTTTTCGTGATTTAAAATTCAAATTTGAAATTGCACCAAATTTTACAAACTCATGCTTAAATATTAAAAATTACGTAAAGCAGGAACCAACTTTAGTTTATTAAGAAAACAAACAATTAAATATTATAAAATATTTTATTCCGTGTATTTTAATTTATTGCTATTTATAATATTAGATCTCCCTTTGACTTAAATAATAAAATTTCAAGGCGGCCAGCGGTTAAAACAGAATAAATATTGAAAAATATTTTGCTCCATGTATTTTAATTTATTGCCATTTAAAATATTAAATTTCCATTTAACTTAATAAACTTTGAGAGAAATTACACAATAGATTCAGCTATTTGAAACTGGTTGATGTTCTTGTAATGTCATTACCAATATTTTCTTCCAAGATTGACTGTGAGTACGAAATGTTTCACATTAGTGTCTCTTGTTCATGTTCTTGTAATATCGTGAACTTCTGTTTCATGGATTGACTGTTGGCATATTTCTGCGAACTCTCAAAATGTTGATGATCTTGTAATATCGTTTTCTTAATAGATGGACTGTGACATCGATATTTTTGTATCTTGTTCAATTCCTTCTATTAGCTCACACTGTCCCTATGTATATCTTGTTCAAATTTTCAACAGTTAATAAAATACTTTTTATTCATCCACTCAAGTTCAAATACATTTTTTTGAACTTGTAGTGGATGACACTGGATGTTAATGCAGTTTCTTCAAATATTAATTCATTAATTAAATTCAATTAATTAATTTCAGTTTTTTTTAGATTTAAGTTGCATATTTCTACCCATAGCTGGCGCCAGATGAACTTAAAAAAAATGAATATAAATTATTTATAAAGGACTTTCTGCAATATAGTGGAAAAAAATAGGAATTGACTTAAAATTTTTTTTTTATATTACTTGTTTTTAATATTGTGACTAACTTATGTTTGATGGATTGACGGTGGTAGTGAATGTTGGCATATTCTTGTGATTGATTGATGGTGCAGCGGCTGATTGGAATGTAAAATATGAATTAACATTAACTTTATAGTTAAAAAACATGGGCAAATATATGGGCAAACATGGGTGTAGTTCTTAGAAAAGTGAAATAAAAAAATACAACTATTTATTTTATAAAACCCAGAAATTTTACTATTTTTCAGAATTCGAATAAATATATTACTTTAAAACAAAACTAAGATTTCGTATACTCTTTCGATATCAAAATAAAGATGAAAAGAAATACTACATGTATCCACAAGTTTTCGGAGAAAGGCTTTCTCGTAAAACGCACAAAAAGCGCCTCCGACTTCGGATTCAGAATTTTGTGTGTGTATTTCTTTACCATCCCACGAGATCTTGCTCTACGATGCCAGCCTCCACTGGAAATAAAAACTGTAGAGATAAAAGGTCTGGTGGCACCACAACTCGTGCTTCTTTTTTTTCGCGAATCCAGACAAGAAACGCAGTGGAAGACGGGAACAACAAATGTCGGAGCAAACTTTAAGGATTTGTCAGTAGTTCCAGGAAAACAACGCTGTGTGAAACCAGAGAAGTAGATATAAAATAGCGAGAGAGAAGATATAGGACTTGGACTATGAACTGAATTCATTTCCTTTGAATAAAAGCAAACCATTTCTATGTTGAGACTTGGAGTATGCATATATTCTGAGTTTTGAGATAGAAATTCATTTTTATCTTTTCATATTCCTCCTATATAGTGAACTTTTAGTAGAATTGCTTCTGTATACATAGCTTCTATATAGTAATAAAAATAAATATACACATTCACATAATTTTTTAAATAAAGTCATAAGAAAAAATACTTTAATAACGAAACTTCAAATTATATTTGAATTTGTATAAGAAACCCCATATATATATAAACATATATAGAAAAACATTAAAACATACATTTGAATACACAATTTTTTTACTCTGCATTTTTATTTTAAAAATTTCTGTCTAAATTGAAATTTTTTAATTTCTCCATATATTTTTCGTGATTTAAAATTCAAATTTGAAATTGTTCCAAATTTTACAAACTCATGCTTAAATATTAAAAATTCTGTAAAGCAGGAACCAACTTTAGTTTATTAAGAAAATAAACATTTAAATATTAAAAAATATTTTATTCCGTGTATTTTAATTTATTGCCATCTATAATATTAGATCTCCCTTTGACTTAAATAATAGACTTTCAAGGCGGTTAGCAGGTTTTGACCACCCCTCATTTAAATATTAAAAAATATTTTACTCCACATATTTTAATTTATTGCCATTTAAAATATTAGATTTCCATTTAACTTAAATAATAAACTTTGATAGAAATTACACAATAGATTCAGCTATTTGAAGCTGGTTGATGTTATTGTAATACCATGACCAATATTTTCTTCAAAGATTGACTGTGAAGCAAAATGTTTCACATTAATGTCTCTTGTTCATGTTCTTGTAATATCGTGAACTTCTGTTTCATGGATTGACTGTTGGCATATTCCTGCGAACTCTCAAAATGTTGATGATCTTGTAATATCGTTTTCTTAATAGATGGACTGCGGCATAGAATGCTACATATTTTTTTATCTTGTTAACATATTTTTTCAATTCCTTCTATTAGCTCACACTCTTCCTATATATATCTTGTTCAAATTTCAAACCATCAATAAAATACTTTTTAATCATCCACTCAAGCTCAAATACATTTTTTTTTGAACTTGTAGTGGAGGACACTGGATGTTAATACAGTTTTTTCAAATAGTCATTCAGTAATTTAATTTAATTAATTATTTTTTAGTTTTTTTTAGATGTAAGTTGCATATATCTATCAATAGAGGGCGAAAGATAAACTTAAAAAATGAATGAAAATTATTTATAAAGGACTTTCTACAATAGAGTGAAAAAAAAGTAGGAATTGACATTAAAATTTTTTTTAATATTATTTGTTTTAATATTTTGACGAACTTCTGTTTCATGACAGTGGTAGTGAATGTTGGCATATTCTTGTGGTTGATTGATGGTACTGCGGCTGATTAGAATGTAAAATATGAATTAACATTAACTTTATAATTAAAAAAACATGGGCAAACATGGGCGTAGTTCTTATAAAAGTGAAATAAAAAATGCAACTATTTATTTTATAAAAAACAGAAATTTTACTACTTTGCAGAATTCGAATAAATATATTACTTTAAAACAAAACTAAAATTTCGCATACTCTTTCGATATCAAAGTAAAGATGAAAAGACATACATGCATCCACAAGTTTTCGGAGAAAGGTTTTCTCGTAAAACGCAAAAAATCGCCTCCGACTTCGGATTCAGAATTTTGTGTGTGTATTTCCTTGCATCCCAAGAGAACTTGCTCTGCGATGCCAGCCTCCACTGGAAATAAAAACTGGAGAGATAAAAGGTCAGGTGGCAACACAACTCGTGCTCCTTTTTTTCGGGAATCCAGACAAGAAACGCAGTGGGAGACGGGAACAACAAATCTTGGAGCAAACTTTAAGGATTTGTCAGTAGTTCCAGGAAAACAACGCTGTGTGAAACCAGAGAAGTAGATATAAAAGAGCGGGAGAAGATATAGGACTTGGACTATGGACTGAATTCATTTCCTTTGAATAAAAGCAAACCATTTCTATGTTGAGACTTGGAGTATGTATATATTCTGAGTTTTGCGATTGAGATTCATTTTTATCTTTTCATATTGCTTCTATATAGTGAATTTATAGTAGAATTGCTTCTATATAGTAATAAAAATAAAAATACACATTCACATAACTTTTTAAATAAAGTCATAAGAAAAATACTTTAATAACGAAACTTCAAATTATATTTGAATTCATATTAAAAAAACCCATACATATAAACATATATAAAAAACATACATTTAAATACACAATTTATTTACTCTGCATTTTTATTTTAAAACTTCCTGTCTTAATTGAGATTTTTTAATTTCTCGATATATCTTTTGGGATTTAAAATTCACATTTGAAATTGTTCCAAATTTTACAAAGTTATGCTTAAATATTGAAAATTCCGTAAAGCAAGAACCAATTTAGTTTATTAAGAAAATAAACATTTAAATATTATAAAATATTTTATTCCATGTATTTTAATTTATTGCTATTTATAATATTAGATCTCCCTTTGACTTAAATAATAAACTTTCAAGCCGGTCAGCGGTTTTTGGCCACTCCTGATTTAAATATTAAAAAATATTTTACTCCATGTATTTTAATTTATTGCCATTTAAAATATTAGATTTCCATTTAACTTAAATAATAAACTTTGATAGAAATTACACAATAGATTCAGCTATTTGTGGCTGGTTGATGTTCTGGTAATATCATGATCAATATTTCCTTCAAAGTTTGACTGTGATACAAAATGTTTCACATTAATGTCTCTTGTTCATGTTCTTGCAATATCGTGAACTTCTGTTTCATGGATTGACTGTTGGCATATTCCTTCGAACACTCAAAATGTTGATGATCTCGTAATATCGTTTTCTTAATAGATGGACTGTGACATCGAATGTTGCATATTTTTGTATCTTGTTAATATATTTTTTCAATTCCTTCTATTAGCTCACACTCTCCCTATATATATCTTGTTCAAATATTCAATCTTTAATAAAATATTTTTTATACATCCACTCAAGTACAAATACATTTTTTTTGAACTTGTAGTGGATGACACTTGATGTTCATACAGTTTTTTCAAATATTAATTCAGTAATTTAATTTAATAAATTAATTTTAATTTTTTTTTAGATGTAAGTTGCATATATCTACCAATAGATGGCACCAGTTAAACTTAAAAAAATGAATGAAAATCATTTATAAAGGATTTTCTGCATTATAGTGAAAAAAAAGTAGGAATTGACTTACATTTTTTTTTTTTTTTATATTACTTGTTTTTAATATTGTGACGAACTTCTGTTTCATGGATTGACAGTGGTAGTGAATGTTGGCATATTCTTGTGATTGATTTATGGTTCTACGGCTGATTGGAATGTAAAACATGAATTAACATTACTTTTATAGTTAAAAAAACATTTGCAAAAACATGGGCGTAGTTCTTATAAAAGTGAAATAAAAAATGAAACTATTTATTTTATCAAAACCCAGAAATTTTACTACTTTCCAGAATTCGAATAAATATATTACTTTAAAACAAAACTAAGATTTCGTATACTCTTTCGATATCAAAATAAAGATGAAAAGAAATAGATGTATCCAGAAGTTTTCGGAGAAAGGCTTTCTCGTAAAACACACAAAAATCGCCTCCGACTTCGGATTCAGAATTTTGTGTATTTCTTTGCATCCCACGAGATCTTGCTCTACGATCCAAGCCTCCGCTGGAAATAAAAACTGGAGAGATAAAAGGTCTGGTGGCAACACAACTCGTGCTTCTTTTTTTCGCGAATCCAGACAAGAAACGCAGTGGAATACGGGGACAACAAATCTCGGAGCAAACTTTAAGGATTTGTCAGTAGTTCCAGGAAAATAACGCTGTGTGAAACCAGAGAAGTAGATATAAAAGAGCGAGCGAAGATATAGGACTTGGACTATGAACTGAATTCATTTCCATTGAATAAAAGCACACCACTTCAGTGTTGAGACTTGGAGTATGCATATTGATCCTTTTCATATTGGTCCTATATAGTGAACATATATATAGTCTTTATAAGGATTTTTCAATTCCTTTTATTAGCTTACACTCTCCCTATATACATATATATATATTAGGTTGGGGAAAAAGAAATCCATTATTTTTTCGATAGATGGCTGTAGTGATCGATATCACGTAAAGTATCAATTAAACAATTTCAGATTTATGCTCGTTAGAAAGGTGGCACTTCGTACTAAAATAATTCTTTTTATGTTTTTTGTTTGGTCCATTCAGTTGGGAGTTACAGGGTGTTAAAAATGGAAGTGAACAAAGAGAAAATTCGGTACATTTTACAGTTTTTCTTTGACAAAGGCGAAAATGCAAGCCAGGCGGCTAAAGTTGTGAATGGTGTTTATGGTTCCGATACTGTAACAGCCAATTATGTGCAATTTTGGTTTCGTAGATTCCGTTCAGGAATTTTTGATGTTAAAGATGCACCTCGCACAGTTAGGCCAGTCGTCGAAAATGTCGATAAAATCGGAGAAATGATCGAAGTTGACCGGCATGTTAGCAGTCGTAACATCACCCAGGAGCTAAAAATCGACCATAAAACAGTTTTAAACCATTTACACAAAGCTGGATTCAAAAAGAAGCTCGATGTTTGGGTGCCACACCAATTAACAGAAAAAAACATGATGGATCGCATTTCCATCTGCGAAGCCTTGGCCAAACGGAATGAGATAGACCCATTTCTTAAACGGATGGTGACTGGAGATGAGAAATGGATCACATACGATAACCCTGTGCGAAAACGATCGTGGTCAAAGAGCGGTGAAGCACCTCAAACGGTGGCCAAACCAGGACTAACGGCCAGGAAGGTTCTGTTATGCATTTGGTGGGACTGGAAGGGGATTATTTATTATGAGTTGCTTCCATATGGCCAAACGCTAAATTCTGATCTCTACTGTCAACAACTGGACCGTTTGAAGATAGCGATTGACCAGAAACGGCCAGAATTGGCCAACAGGAGAGGTGTCGTGTTCCACCAGGACAACGCTAGGCCACAAACATCTACAGTGACTCGCCAGAAACTTCGGGAGCTTGGTTGGGAAGTTTTAATGCATCCGCCATACAGTCCGGACTTGGCACCAAGCGATTATCATCTTTTTCTTGCATTGCAAAATTTCTTTAATGATAAAAAAT